>PISX010034396.1:0-13383 GCA_004024625.1 Mellivora capensis
TCCGGACTTCAAGCTCTACTACAAAGCTGTCATCATCAAGACAGTATGGTACTGGCACAAAAACAGACACATAGATCAATGGAACAGAATAGAGAGCCCAGAAATAGACCCTCAACTCTATGGTCAACTAATCTTCGATAAAGCAGGAAAGAATGTCCAATGGAAAAAAGACAGCCTCTTCAATAAATGGTGTTGGGATGCTGGATTTTTTTAAAAAATATTTTATTTATTTATTTGACAGAGAGAGGCAGTGAGAGAGAGAACATGCAGGAGAAACAGGAGAGGGAGAAGCAGACTCCCCGCTGAACGGGGAGCCCAATGCGGGGCTTGATCCAAGGAGCCTGGGATCACGACCTGAGCCGAAGGTAGCTGCTCAACCAACCGAGCCACCCAGGTGCCCCTGCTGAATTTTTTTTTAAAGATTTTTAATTACTTTATTTGAGAGAAAGTGAGAGAATAAGAGAGAGCACAAGCAGGGAGGAGGGCAGAGGGAGAGGTAGAAGCAGACTCCACACTGAGCAGGGATCCCGATGCCTGGTTGGATCCCAGCATCCTGGGACCATGACCTGAGCCAAAGGCAGGCACTTAACCGACTGAGCCACCCAGGCACTCTGTGGATGCTGAATTTTAAAAAAATTCATGACTGAAAAACTTTTAAGTTGAGAAACCTTGATCTTATTATTTGATCTTCCTTTCTGTAAATGGAGAAGCACTGGCCCACATGCATTTTAGAGTGTGGGTGAAAGGTTGGCAGAGAGTGGTTAGGAGCATAGGCTCTACCCCTTAGTTGTAAGACCTGGGATGGGTTATTTATTCCCCCCTGTGCTTCCATCCTCTCCAGGATACAATGGGGATGATGGTGAGAGCATCTAACCCCTATGCTTATTGAGAAATCCAAATACGGGGGTACAAATAAAACTCTTCAGCTGAGCCAGGTACCCAACAAGGGCTTGATCAACATTGGCTATCATTATTCATCGCTGAAGGCCAGAGTGAGACACACTTAGCAAAGGATTAACTCAGGCAGAGAAAGAAATAATAAGAGCATTTGAGAAAATGGGAAGAATTCATAAGAAGAGAGAGGAACAGATCCAGACTGCACAAAGACATTGGAGAAGCTCTATGTATTTATTTGACTTGGATTTCTGTTCATTTAAACCTTTTAAAAAATCATTTATCTCTCCTTACACAAGGCTTCCTCTGGTGGGTAGAGCCTGAGGTCGTTGACTGTGGAGGCCAGGGTGCAAGGGTCATGTGAGCACACAGAGGTTTGAGCAAAAGGCTGGTTCAGGAGTTCTTCCAGGTTATCTATCTCCACACAACTCCGGGGCTGGGGCAGGAGTATCAGGGGCCTGCAACGTAAGGATTTTCCAAGAGTAATCTTTCAGATTGAGGGGAAAAGTTTCAAGGTTTTTTGGTCTTGGCTTGTTAGGTTTTAAAGTAACTTCTTCAGACCAAGGACCTCTGAACAGAAGAGGAGGACTGAGCCACAATCACAGCGCTCTTGTGTGGCGGGGGTGGCCCCACTGCCTGTGTCTCCTTTCATGGAAATCCTCACTTTCCGATGCCTGGTGGCGCCCTCAGACAGCTTCCCCAACACACTCTGGGTCTGAAGTTATTGTTTCCAGTGGGCTCAACCTTTCCGCAGATGTCACTGAACTGTGCTTTGCCTGGCCTTCGGGGCATTGACCCGTCAGCAAATAGATAATGTTTTCAAAAAAGCTTGAATTCTGTTCAGTGTTTTATACTGATGAAAACTGAAGTTGAAAAAGGTGGTAAAACGCTTTGACTCTCCAGAGTCCAGTCTCTTGTTCTCTGGCTTCCTCAAATTCACGGTCACAGGTAAGTGACTTCTACTGTCTACAACATTTGAGGACTACGTTCTTCAAGTCCGTGGCCTCTGGCTTCTACTTTGGGGGGTGTTGTGTTTCTGATTTACTAAAGACTGTCCTCTTGTCATGCGATAAACAATACTGTAATGCTTGGATAGGAACTTGCAGAATACATTGATAATTTCATAACAGGATGTACCATATAGATGGCTCTTGGTCACTGTTTCATGTATAACTTTATGCACCAGCTCTCTTGAGAATGTGTGTGTGTGGTGTATGGGGTGTGTGGTGCGAATGGGTGAATGGATTGAATAATCTGCCCAAAGTAAAAATGCTAGTGAACTTTTAAATCTTGACTTTATGAAAGCACAATGCTGTTTGCACAGATCACCACAAATCCCATCCCAGAAAGCTGGTGCTGGTTTATTAGAGAACTATACCAGCTTTCTCTTTTCTCCAACACCATGATCATTTCCTCATTCTCCCAGTTTTCAGTAATTAAGATACTAAAAAAATGAGCTCCGGATGCATGGCTAGAGGGAGAAAGTTTGGTTTCTAGAATCTAATTTCCCTTTTTAGGTTTCCCTAGCTAGTAGAAATCACATGTTGCTCATAATTTGAACACATTGGTCAAATATCGAATGATGTCTGGGAATAAAGTGTGGTATTTCCAAGTGTTTTGAGGAAAGACTAGCTTGCTAGACATATTAGAGACAAATTATAATGACTGCATCCCAAACTCTTAATATTGGGATCTAATAGCGGTTATCATTAAACTTGTAAAGCATTAAATTATTTACAGGGTCTTGTTTAATACAAGTTCTTTCTCCATGCAGCAACACCCCCCACCTCAGCCCCACACTCTCCCTACCCCTCCAGACTTGGGTACCCTCTTCCTCTGGTCTGTAACCTTCTGGTATTTTCTCTGGAGACTCCATTTCCCTGCCTGGGAGTTACTGTTTACATGTCCTGCCCCTCACTTGATCGTAAGCCCCTTGAATAATTTGTGTGTCCTCCTACTAACAGAAAAGGTGACAAATATTTGCTGATGTTTGCTGGAAATAGATTAGGAAGTAATGTAGGAAAAACAAGAAAAATGCTGCTCATTCCATGGTTTTAAAGGACACTGAAATTGCTAAAAGAAGAAAAAGGAAAAAAAATGTCCAAGTTCCATTGCAAGAATCAAGTGTTAGGGTTTGTATGTTGCTTTGAGCAGATGGGATAGCTGTGCGTGTAGAGACCAAGATAGGCTGGGAGTAATGTTGACCTTAAACTCTTGTTTGAGAGCAATTCTTTAGTCCTCCATTTCATTTCATTCCCTTGTCCATCAGCTGCAGCCCTCAGGCTAAAGGGGCCTCATTTTTATCCTAGCCTATCTTCCACATTGTTGACTCACACCATCATGCCACAACCTTATCTACAAGGCAGTATTTTTCTATTTTTCTTGCTTCTTAGTGTAAACTAATCTTTCTTCCTTTTCATGATCCTTGGGAAAAACAAATCATTTGCTGGGTTTAATAATATCAAAAGTGCACTATCTACATTTCTGCATGTCAGCAGTTGAAAGGCATTTTCAGGGCTTAAAAAAAAAAATCAGAATTTGTGGCTGAGGAGGCAACTTTCAAATTCCAGAGGACCAGAGCCATTCTGCTTTTCTCCCTGAGCAGCCCAGGGAAGGGGAGTGTGTGGTCCTAGAGGCCTGGAGAGCTTCTACAAAAGGAAAGGCCTCATAAGAGAAACGCCAAGGAGAGTATTCCCAGTGGGCCGTGCGGTGGGATGAAGACCATTGCACTCCTAAGCCTGGCCTTGTACCCCTCGCTGTCCCTCCAGCTCCTCATTGACCGTTAGGGCATCTAGATCCTCCTTATTACCTTGGCCTGGATGTAGGAAAAGCTCAGCCTCTTCCTCCTAAATTCAGCTGAAGCAAGGTCCAACATGTTTCAAAGGTAGTATTTGGGAGAGAATGAAATGGAAAGCAGAACAAATCTCCCCAGAGACAACTCAAAACCTGATGAGTAGAGAAGGGACAAGAGCCAAAAGCAACAGGGGCCTGGGCACCAATGGCCTATCTGTCTGGGGATGAACTGTGTAGTCTGTGCCCTGCCAAATGAGGGTGCCCGTTGCCTGGCTTGGCAGAATGTTTGTCCTTCCCAACCGGATTTCCTAGTCCCTCTGGGTGTGGGCTCTCAAATTCCAAGCCTTATCAGAGCGTTGGCATTTTTAAACAAGTATAAAAATGACCATATCTTTATCTTGCCTAAAATTCTTTCTTAGTTCCCTTGCCATCGGGATAAGGTCCCAAGTCCTCACTGTTAAAGATGAGGCCCAGAACAATCCAGCAGCCATGTCCTTCAGAGATGTCCATCCACTTTCCTTCACACTCACTGGACATTCTTCTGTCCTTGAGCCTATGTGCTCACTCTGGGATCTGGACCTTTTCATGTGCTCTTCCCTGCCAGGGATGCTTTTTTGTCTCCTGTTTTCTTGGCTAACTCACTCTCATCTCCTACATCCCACGCTGAAAATGTTCTGGTTCCAAGGCCTCTCTGCATTCTCTAGACCAGGACAGGGCCTCTGCTGGAGGGTCTAGGAGATGCCCATGCTTCCTCTTCACTCACAGTCACATGCTTGTCATCTCTTATGTGGCACCTGCCTTCCCTGCCACACTGTAAGTTCCACGAGGATAGGACAGGTTCGAGGGCTGGGGCTCCATATGATTTTTAGTTTGGGTAAATCACACAGTATTTCTCCCCAGGCACCAGGTTCTTCTGAACTGACCTCATAATACAGGAGTCAGCAAATATTTTCTGCAGAAGGCTATAAAGTAAATGGTTTAAGCATTGGTGAGTGGATGGGGGGTTGTAAGTATAGTCTGTCACAATTCCTTAACTCCTCCAGTGTAGCACAAGAACAGCCAAGGACAAAATTAAAACTAATGGACATAATTGTGTTCCAATAAAGCTTTATTTACAAAAACAGGCAGTGGGCCAAATGCTCCTATTATAGTTGTATCTTCACCCTGGAAGGATTCCAGCTTCTAGGAGAACTATTTTCACCCCTGACCTGTTTCTTTTCTCTCTTCTTTCTTTCTCTCCCCTCCCTTCCTCCCTTCTGCCCTCCCTCCTAGCCCCCCTTCCCCTTCCCTCCTTCCTTCCTGCCTTCCTGACTGCCTGCCTTTCTGTCATTCTTTCCCTTTCTCTCTTTCAGCTCTCCTGCAGCATCAATAGTCAGACTGGAGTCTTGAAGTCACGGTTAGCAGCCTTGATGCAATGATCCATGGTGGGCACTGACATTTTGTATTCTTTGGATTTGGGGGTTGTCCCTGACATAGCTTATAGAACTTTATCTCATCTAGTTTTTTTTTTTTTTTTTTTCTAAATGGAATCATTAGCTCTTTCCTTCAGTTTCTTAGTTGTTCATTAGTTCAGGACTACTAGCCCATCTCCTGGTGCTAGAACTCTCAAATCTCATGGCCAGAGTTACTCTCATTGCCTTTGGGGCCTTTCAATCTTTTGGGGGTTTAATTCTTTTTTTTTTTTTTTTAAGATTTTATTTATTTGTCAGAGAGAGAGAGAGAGAGAGAGAGCGAGCGGAGGCAGAGGGAGAGAAGCAGGCTCCCCGCCGAGCAAGGAGCCCGATGTGGGACTCGATCCCAGGA
Organism: Mellivora capensis; assembly: GCA_004024625.1. Lineage (NCBI taxonomy): Eukaryota > Metazoa > Chordata > Mammalia > Carnivora > Mustelidae > Mellivora > Mellivora capensis. The sequence continues at coordinate 5,491 of PISX010034396.1, forward strand.
CGCTGGGATCATGACCTGAGCCGAAGGCAGCTGCTTAACCAACTGAGCCACCCAGGCGTCCCTATCTCATCTAGTTTTGACAGCCTCAAGCCCCCATGGCACCGCTTGTTTATTTCCTTTCTGAGGTTCGTCAGTGTCCTAGGTTCTGTCAGGCAACCCATCCAGGTGTTACTTTCTGTCTTCCCTCTCTCCTTCCCAGCAGTGTTCTTCCAGAATATTGTTGCTAGTGTTCTAAAACAGAATATCTGTGATGTGTCTACAAGTGAAGGTCAGGAGACTCTCCTCTGTGTTGATAAGATTATACATCTTATCAAAGAAAAGAAAACTTCAACCCTGCAGAGTTAAACAGAAATACAGATAGTCTGCACACAGACCACATGCCATTTAGCAGAGAGGGACAGTAGAGCCGGCATGGACAATTAAAAATTCCTGGGGGTTCCACAATTAGGTGGCCAAAGCCCGCCAGCCAGTGGTTAGGAATCTTGATTTCTGACTTTTGACTCCTAGATTTTCTAAGTTTATTGGAAGACCATTTTCCTGGAAGATTTGAAAATTCTCAACTTGTGTACAAAGAGACTTTTAGGAGATTAAAATCACTTACTTTATGAAAAGACAGAATGAAAAGGAAATAGCATGGTACCTCCTCATTTTCAATTCTGAGTTCTTTTGTGTGGTTAAAGTAAAATTTTGTTATTGTAAATTGTTAGGAAACCTTAATTAAAGCTTCCTGCAATGTGTGATATCCAAGAAACCTTCACACACTTTAGGAAGCTCAAGGGCAAAATTGTTAGCTTGGGTACTAGAGGTAACAGCTGAGAGAGTAGAATTAGATGACATTACATCCGCTGATATTGATGGGGAAAAAACGTGACAACACACCATAGTACGCTTAAGTCGTGGAATGGACCAGGTGAAGAGGAGACACACTCTTGTGACCCCGTGAAACAAACCTGTTTACCACTGAAAACTAGACTCCCACTATGTTCCCAGGGTTTCGGAAACCCTCAGAGGTACTCTCCAGCACCTGCTATGTTCCCCAGAATCTCATCTAACAAAAAGGGAACTAACCTGTGGAAGAAAACATGGTCTAGGGGTATACCAGAATTTCATTCTATGCTTATAATGATATGAGGTAATCCATCTAACATCCAATTCTGGAAACATCGCCTTTCCTGGAAAATATCATAGGCAAGGCTTTTGCTTATTCGTTCTAGTAATTTTAGTATCTCGTTGTCCTTTCCGAGACTCAGCATTATAAAATTGCCACTGTCTTTGCGGGTGCGTGCAGGTCAGGAACTTTTCCAACACCATGGCCTTCAGAAGTCATCACTGCCATTTCTCAGCTGGGCAGAGATAAGGGAACTAGCTTCAGTTTCTCACCGAGCAACTAACCGCAGGGCCGAGAACCAGTAGTTCTGATGTCTAAGGGCAGGGAAGGATGCATTCCTTCCTAAAGTAAAAAAGCAAATTCATCCTTTCCTGACTTCAACAAAATTAATTTTTTACTCAGATGTGTTTGACATATGACATTGTGAAAGCTGAAGGTATACAACTTGTTGCCCTGATACGCTCATATATGGCAGTATGGTCACCACCAGAGCTTTAGCTAAAATCTCTATCATGTCACATAATTATCATTTCTTTTTTGTGGTAAGAACATTTAAGATACAATCTCTTAGCAATTTTGGAGTATGCAATATGGTACTGTTGACTATAATCACTCTGTTGTGCATTAGATCTCCAGAACATACTCATCTTCTAGTTGCAAGTCTGTATCCTTTAATGTCTCCCCAATCCCTCCACCCTTCAACCCCTGGTAACCACCATTCTACTGTTTCTATGAGTTCAACTTTTTAAGATTCCACATATAGGCAACATCTATAATGTTTGTCTTTCTCTGTCTGGCTTATCTCATTAAAGATAATGTCCTCAAGGTCCATCCATGTTGTCACAAGTGGCAGGATTTCCTTCTTTCTTATGGCTGAATAATATTCCATTGTGTGTACACACATACACATATGCAGTTTTTTATATACTCTATATATGTGTGTGTATATATATGCCACGTCTTTTTTTTTGTTGTTTTTTGGTTTGTTTGTTTTTTAAAAGATTTTATTTATTTGAGAGAAAGAGAAAGAGAGAGAGCATGAGAGCGGGGAGGGTCAGAGAGAGAAGCAGACTCCCCTTGAGCAGGGAGCCAGATGTGGGACTTCATCCTGGGACCCCAGGATCATGACCTGAGCTGAATAAAGGCAGTCACTCAGCCAACTGAGCCACCCAGGCACACTATGCCACATCTTTTTTAATCCATTCATCCATTGATGGGCACTTACGTTGTTTTTCTATCTTGGCTATTGTGAATAATGCTGCAATAAACACAGGAGTACAGGTATCTTCAAAATCCTATTTTAATTTCCTTTGGATATATACTCAGAAGTGGGATTGCTGGATCATATGATAGCTGTATTTTTTATTTCTTTTTTTAAAAAAGATTTTATATTTATTTGAGAGAAAAAGAGAAGGAAAGAGAGAGAGAATGCACAAGCAGGGGCAGAGGAGAAAGAGAGGAAGAAGCCAACTCCCCGCTGAGCAGGGAGCCTGATATGGACTCAATCCCAGGATCCTGAGATCATGACCTGAGCCAGCACTTAACTGACTGAGCCGTCCAGGCACCCTTGTATTTTATTTCTTAAGGAACCTGCATACTGGTTTCCATAGTAGCTAAACCAGTTTATATTTCCATCAACAGGGCATGAGTGTTCCCTTCTCTCCAAATGGTTATCAGTACTGGTTATTTCGTGTCTTTTTAATGATAGCCCTTCTAACAGATGTGAGGTGATATGTCATTAGGGTTTGGATATGCATTTTCCTGATGATTAGTGATGTTGAGCATCTTTTCATGTACCTGTTGGTCCTTTGGATGTCTTCTTTAGAAAAAATGTCTACTTAGTTTCTCTGCCCTCAGTTTCTCTGCCTCTTTGCTCCATTCAGACCTTCAAAGGACTGAATGAATAATGCCCATCTGCACTGGCCAGGGCAGTCTTCTACAGATTCAAGTGCTAATCTCTTCTGGAAACACCATCACAGACATTCCCAGAAATAATGTTTTACCAGCTATCTGGGCATCCCTTAGTTCACTCAAATTGATACACGAAATTAACCATCCCATCAACCTCAGACAAACTCACTCTGAAACCAGGATAAAAATGAAACAAAGGCGAGTCCATAATTTTGCCCAAACACAGGCAAAAACAAGGTCATTGTGCAACCTTCAAAAATATCAAACATCCCTTTCTCTTGCTATGAGTGACTATTTCTGCACCCAATCATGAAATTGCTCTGGCTTTCTGACAGCATCCAATCTGGAACAAACCCCAGCTTTCTTGGATCCTCTCACAAAACACACAACTGAAGCCCAAGTCCTGCGATAGTTTCTTCCTAACACCCTCTCACTGAGACCCCCATGGTCCCCACTGGGTGTTCTCCCCTACTGCAATTAAGTAATAAATCCAGATTGTTCTGCTACAGTTGTGTTCCCAGTGGTCTTTGGCTGAAGGGCACTGTCAGTGCCACAAGGGTGGAAATCCATGCTATGTATGAATTTTGGTGTTTGAGAATATTACTCTTAAATAGTAAAACAGATATTCCAACAATCATTGCATTCAGAAAGAAGTGAAATGTAAGCAAACCCAGTGTCAAAACAACCGTACAGAATTGCTAAGGGCACAGAGAGGGAAAATTAAGAGAGTAGATTGGTTGATCATCATTCTCCTCTTTAATAGAGGGTGGCTTACTGCAAATGACCCCAGTGGGAGGGGTAGGGAGACAGTTTCTAGGCTTGAAGGCCAAAAGGAATGTTAGCCGTCTTCTCCTTTTGTGTCAGCTGATGTGCAAACATAGTTTCATGTCATTTTCACACTAGTCCTCCAAGGCAGATTTTATCACCATCATTGACTTGAATGATGGAGAATTCAGGGCCTGAAGAGAGGTTTAAAAGCATATGCAACAACATTGAGTGATGTCACAGGATCTGTGAAACTCTGAAGTTCATGGACAAGACACTACACAACTAGCCTCTAAGTGCTGCCAAATATTTGCACACCAATGGAAAGAAACACTTTTTTAAAAGATTTTATTTCTTTATTTGACACAGAGAGAGATCACAAGTAGGCAGAGAGGCAGGCGGGGAGAGAGAGGAGGAAGCAGGCTCCCCGCTGAGCAGAGAGCCCGATGTGGGGCTCAATCCCAGGACCCTGGGACCAGGACCTGAGATGAAGGCAGATACTTTAACCCACTGAGCCACCCAGGTATTCCAGAAAGAAACATTTTTAAATGAAGAACTAAGCCAGGAAAAAAACCATTGAATACTGAATTTTTTTTTTAAAGTCTTATCTAAAAATTAGGGGATGTAATATTACAACTATTGTTAAAGTTTTATTTTCTCATTATGAAAGTATTTCTTTTCCTTTTGAAAAACAAATTTTTGGTTAAAATTTCAAAAATGATTTAACCCACGAATGTTGCATTCTCTGGATGTAATACTGCTATAGTGAAAAAATTTTGTTGTTGAATAAGAATTTTGAATCTAGTTCATGTAATTCTTAAAAATTTTACTGATCTCCTAAATTGCTTAATGAAATAACGTTTCTCATTCTACTTCTTAATAATGAGTTTATTTTATAAAATTTATTTTTTATAAATCATGTTGATTGGCACTATTATGTTGATAATAACGTTTGATAAAATGTAATGAGAAGGGTACTTTATCTCTGTGGTTTTCCTTCCTAAAATACACATTCTCTGTCTAATCCTGAGAAAAATCCAGAGAAAAATATCAGGTAAGTCCCATTTTAGGGGACATTCTACAAAATAACTGCACTCCTTAAAACTGTCATGGTCATCAAAAACAAGGAAAGCGTGAGAAATGGTGAGAGCCAAGAGGAACTTAAGAAGATAGAATGACTTAATATAATGTCTTCCCTCTAAATCTTTGCAGTACTTTGTACTACTACTACTAGATATTGAATCTTTGCCAGTATTTCAGTTAATGGTTTTAGTATTCATTGCTGATCATTATCCAAAATCTATTCATCAGAGTTCCAGATAATGATTTCTCTAATTTTATGAGGTTTTAGAAATCAGTAATGGATATTGATTTTTATTGATACCTTTTCTGCATCTATCAGAATGATCAAAGTTTTTCATTAAATGATGATTGCATTCCTGGGACCAACATTGCTCATTATATTTTGTTCATGAACTGCTGAATTATACCTAACATATACAGCAATTTTGTATCTATTTTCAAAAAGTCATTATAATTCTATTTTTTCTTAAAGCATTCTTGTTTGTTTTGATGCCAAGGTAATACTTGTTTTCTAAAGTGAGTAGGTAGCTCTTCCCCTGGACTCACCATATTCTCTACATAGGAGTTACATTTACAAAGGAGCACTGCGGCTACCCACCAGTGATAGGTGTTGTCCTTCCAGACATTGACCCAATAATGTCACCAGTTGGTTGTGCAGCTCTAGTGATTTTTATTTTTATTCATGGAATGAGGGAAAGAAGGAAGGAAGGAAGGAAGGAAGGAAGGAAGGAAGGAAGGAAGGAAGGAAAGAAGGAAGGACGGAAGGAAGGAAGGAAAGAAAAAGAAAGGTTGGAAGGATAGACAATCAGAAAGTACAAATAAGTAAAAAATAACTATCCATTCATCAACTAGAAAAAGCTATAATCAATGGTTTGACTTTATCTTTCCTAATAATTACACTTTTTCATGGAGTTATTGACCAACTACAAAAAATCTGCTTTTTAGTGAAGATTGAAACTGTTAGTGATTGTACCAAATTGTTAGTGATTTCATTTGACTACCATGTTTAAAGAAGAGAAAAGAAATAATTGCAATGCTTATTTTATTTTATAGGGCTATTGGCTGCAGATGGCAATGTCTGACTCAGTAATTCTTCGCAGTGTGAAGAAATTTGGAGAGGACAATTATGGTTTTGAGTCAGACAGATTCTGTAAGTGGTCTTTTTCTTTTACTGTGTCTTAAACAAAAAGAGGTTAGAGCAAAAGTGGACAAGCTAGTGAACTTCCAAGAGGCAGAGGAAGACCAACAATAATATGAAGAACCATTATTGGATGTATTTCTTACTGACTAATGGGTGGTTCTCTCCAGAATCCATGTAATGGAATGTTTGAAAATGCTGGGTAAAAACATATGAAGTGTGGGAGAATGTGGGGTGGCTGTGTACATTGCAGGACACAACCAGTGGAATTGGTACATTTTGCAAGACTGAAATCATGGCAGGTCCAGAAATTGATGCCCAATTCCATTTCACTGATATCAAAACATTTTTCAAAAGCACCAGCTGTGAAGCATAAATGGATTTTAAACTGTACCTCCTCTGTAAATTTCCCATGCCTAGGGAAGCTAATGTCAACTCATCATGTAATACTCAACCCATACAATAAATTAAGAACCTGGAAAAAAATACCGCACAAAGTGTAGGTGAATGAAAGTCTCTCATCTACAAAATCCAGCACTGGTTATTATTATTGCCTTTATCCATCTATTGTTAAAATTGATTATAGTAGTAATTATTTAGTGAGAAACAACCAAGACTATGCTGGCCAGAATGAGATAATGGGAAAGAGGGCCCATAGCATTAGTACCTAACATCTAGTGAGCACAAGTGATTCCAAGAAATTATTATTATTGTTATTTTTAAAAAAATTTATTTACTTATTTGAGGGAGAGAGAGAGAGTGCCCAAACAGGGGGAGGGGTAGAGGGAGAGGCAGAGGGAAAGCATAGGGGAAGCAGACTCCCCACTCAGTGCTGAGGGAAGCCTAACTGAGGGGGCTCCATCTCAGGACCCTGAGATCATGACCTGAACTGACCGGACACTTAACCTTTTGAGCGACCCAGGCACCCCACAATTATTAGTTTTTTAAACAAATTCTATGATTTTACAACTTACAGAGGAAGAAAATGAGACTTGAATAAATTGTTTAAACTTTGGCAAAGATTTCATGACCAGTGATTATGGATTTTTTTTTTGCATGTGGCTGTCCAATTTTCCCAACACCAATTTTTGAAAAGATTTTTTTTCCCCATTGGACATTCTGTCCTGCTTTGTCGAAGATTAGTTGACCACAGAGTTGAGGGATTATTTCTGGGCTCTCTATTCTGCTCCATTGATCTATGTGTCTGTTTTTGTGCTAGTACCACACTGTCTTGATGATGACAGCTTTGTAATAGAGCTTGAAGTCTGGAATTGTGATGCCACCAACTTTGGTTTCTTTTTCAACATTCCTCTGGCTATTTGAGGTCTTTTCTGGTTCCATATAAATTTTAGGATTATTTGTTCCATTTCTCTGAAAAAAATGGATGGTATTTTTATAAGGATTGCATTAAATGTGTAGATTGCTTTAGGTAGCATAGACATTTTCACAATATTTGTTTTTCCAATCCATGAGCATGAGATGTTTTTCCATTTCTTTGTGTCTTCCTCAATTTCTTTCATGAGTACTTTATAGTTTTCTGAGTACAGATTCTTTTCCTCATTGGTTAGGTTTATTACTAGGTATCTTATGGCTTTGGGTGCAATTGTAAATGGGATTGACTCCTTAATTTCTCTTTCTTCTGTTTTGTTGTTGGTGTATAGAAATGCAACTGATTTCTGTGCATTGACTTTTTAAAATTTCTTTTCAGCATAACAGAATTCATTGTTTATGCACCACACCCAGTGCTCCATGCAATACATGCTCTCCATAATACCCACCACCTGGCTCCCCCACCCTCCCACCCCCCACCCCTTCAAAACCCTCAGATCATTTTTCAGAGTCCATAGTCTCTCATGGTTCATCTCCCCTTCCAATTTCCCTCAACTCC
>PISX010034397.1:0-14018 GCA_004024625.1 Mellivora capensis
ATTGAGAGGATCATGTGGTTCTTGTTCTTTCTTTTATTAATGTGTTGTATCACATTGATTGATTTGCGGATGTTGAACCAACCTTGCAGCCCTGGAATAAATCCAACTTGGTCGTGGTGAATAATCCTTTTAATGTACTGTTGAATCCTATTGGCTAGTATTTTGGTGAGAATTTTCGCATCTGTGTTCATCAAGGATACTGGTCTGTAATTCTCTTTTTTGATGGGATCCTTGTCTGGTTTTGGGATCAAGGTGATGCTGGCCTCATAAAATGAGTTTGGAAGTTTTCCTTCCATTTCTATTTTTTGGAACAATTTCAGGAGAATAGGAATTAATTCTTCTTTAAATGTTTGGTAGAATTCCCATGGGAAGCCGTCTGGCCCTGGGCTTTTGTTTGTCCGGAGATTTTTGATGACTGTTTCAATCTCCTACTGGTTCTGGGTCTGTTCAGGTTTTCTATTTCCTCCTGGTTCAGTTGTGGTAGTTTATTTGTCTCTAGGAATGCATATATTTCTTCCAGATTGTCAAATTTGTTGGCGTAGAGTTGCTCATAGTATGTTCTTATAATTGTATTTCTTTGGTGTTGGTTGTGATTTCTCCTCTTTCATTCATGATTTTATTTATTTGGGTCCTTTCTCTTTTCTTTTTGATAAGTCTGGCCAGGGGTTTTTCAATCTTATTAATTCTTTCAAAGAACCAGCTCCTAGTTTTGTTGATTTGTTCTATTGTTTTTTTGGTTTCTATTTTGTTTGTTTCTGCTCTGATCTTTATGATTTCTCTTCTCCTGCTGGGTTTAGGCTTTCTTTCTTGTTCTTTCTCCAGCTCCTTTAGGTGTAGGGTTAAGTTGTGTATTTGAGTATGATATAGTGTCCTTCCTCATCTCTTATTATAGTCTTTGGCTTAAAATCTAATTTTATTTTTATTTTGTTTTTTTTTTTTTAAAGATTTTATTTATTTGACAGACAGAGATCACAAGTAGGCAGAGAGGCAGGCAGAGAGAAAGGGGGAGGCAGGCTCCCTGCTGAGCAGAGAGCCCAATGTGGGGCTTGATCCCAGGACCCTGAGATCATGACCTGAGCTGCAGGCAGAGGCTTTAACCCACTCAGCCATCCAGGCGCCCCAAGTGAAGTGATTGCACTTCACTAATAGCTTTTTAAATTTCAATTTGGTTAGATTTTAGTTCTTTTATTTCTCCAGAAAGGGTTTTTATATCTCCAGAGAGGGATTCTCTAATATCTTCTATGCCTTTTTCGAGCCCGGCGAGAACCTTGAGAATTGTCATTCTGAACTCTAGATCTGTCATATTACCAATGTTTCTATTGATTAGGTCCCTAGCTTTTGGTACACTCTCTTGTTCTTTTTTTTGTGGTGATTTTTTCCACCTTGTCATTTTTTCCAGATAAGAGTATATGAAGGAGCAAATAAAATACTAAAAGGGTGGCAAAGACCCCAGGAAAATGCCCTTTAACCAAATCAGAAGAGACCCCAAAATCTTGGGGGGAGGAGAAAGGGGATAAAAAGGAGTTCAGAAAAAAAAATTAAAAAAGAAAACAAATAAAAAATATAAAAAAGAAAAATATATATATATTAGCCTGGTGACTAGAACAGGGTCACCCACTTAATTGTGGGGTATTTTGGTCTCTTAGAAGAAAGTACCTCCCAAAATTTTAAAAAATTAAAAATGTATATAAGAGTAAACAAAGTGAAGGGCTGGAATATGCCTATAAAGATGAAAAACAAAATTTTTTTTTTAATTTTTAAAAAAAAGGAGTTGATTAAGTTGATTGGGAGAATAAAGAAAAAGAAAGTGGAGAGAATTTGCTCAGGCTGGAGACTAGAACAAGCCTAGAGCTAGATTTAGGGTGTCTTTTGATCCACTAGAGGAAGTTGTACCCCCAATTTTTTAGAATAAAAAACCCTTATGTGAATACAAAAAGTAAAGTTAAATACTATGAAGGATAAAATATGACTATAATAATGCAGGTTCAAAAAAGATTATTATTTTTTTGGAAAAGGTATTGTTAAGATAAACTAGTTAAAAATGTTAAAAAAGGTAAAAGTTAAAAAAATTAGCAGAAAAAGAGAAAAAGGAAAAAAATAAAATTAAAGAAAAAATTGAATTAACTGCAAGACTAAAGAATCATGGGGAGAAACCCATGAATTCCGCACTTTGCTTTCTCCTCCTCTGGAGTTCTGCTGCTCTCCTTGTTAAGTGAACTTGGTCTTGGCTGGATTTCTTTTGATCTTCTGGGGGAGGGGCCTGTTGTAGTGATTCTCAAGTGTCTTTGCCCGAGGCAGAGCTGCACCGCCCTTACCAGGGGCCGGGCTAAGTAATCCGCTCGGTTTTGCTTTCAGGAGCTTTTGTTCCCTGAGCGCTTTCCGTAGAGTCCGGAGGACGGGAATGAAAATGGCGGCCTCCTAGTCTCCGGCCCAGAGGAGCCGAGAGTTTGGGGCCCCACTCGCCAGAGAAAAGCCCCGGCCACTCCCGTCTCCCTGGCCTCCGGCCGCGCCCCGAGCTCACCCAGCCTGTGACTGGTTCAAGGTAACCCCGAGCTGAGCGCTCAGTCCTCGGCTCCGTCTCTGTAGCCGGCTTCCCCGCTCCAATACCTGCGAGCTCTGAGACACCCAGACACCCCCGATCCTTCTGTGACCCTGCGGGACCTGGGGCCATGCTGACCCCACGTGGGCTTCACCCCGGTTTAGCCTCTGGAGCGATGTCCCTCCATGGAGCAGACTTTTAAAAGCCCTGATTTAGTGCTCTGTGGCTCCGCCACTTGCCGGAAGCCCCGGCCCCTCCCCCGTGGTCTATCCTCCCGTCGCTTTCGATTCACTTCTCTGCCAGTCCTACCTTCCAGAAAGTGGCCGATTTTCTGTTTCCAGAATTGCTGTTCTTCCTCTCTTTGATCTCCCGTTGGATTTGTAGGTGTTCACAATGGTTTGATAAGCTATCTAGCTGATCTCCTGCTACCTGATGTCATCTCAGCTGCTACTTCTCCGCCATCTTGACTCCCGCCTCCCCAGAATAAATTTCAATAAGTTTTTGAATGCACTACCAGGAAATATCAAGTGACGTAAAAAGAGGACATTCATTTAAAGCACGTGAAGTGTAAAAAGTGATGGTACGTTGTTTATGAAGACCTCACAGAGGATGTAAATTTTAAATGCTAGAAGCTGGGGTTTGGATATGAATAGGAATAGAAAAGGTAGAAAATGGGAGCCTTGATTGCTGTGTATTTCATGTAATGGGTCCAAAATTTCTAGACAAACCATCCAGTGAAATATTGAAACTCTAAATCTGAGCAACTAATGAGCATGGAGCCAATAATTTGCAAGTAGAGAAAAGCGAAGCTGGAAAATTCGCAGAAAACTGATTATATATATAAAATTGTTGGAATTCCATCAGGCAGAAATTGATACAAATCTCTGTAAGGACACCTTAATATGTAAGGTACAGAGTGCCCACAGAAGAACCAGTTTCCAAATAAACTGAGCTCACAATAAGACACTAGATATCATGGATTGTAGTTCTTAAGGCCATTCACCAACATTTCTGGGTTTTCTTCATTTAGGTAACTCAGTATTAATGCATTTCCCCTTCCCTTTGAATGTGATATTACTTGGTTTGGCCAATGGAATGTGACTGGAAATTACATGGTCATTTCTTGCTGGAAGCATGTAAGAGTTTGAGTACTATTCTTTATAATTTTCTTGTTCTGCCATGGTGATTAATTGTGGAAGCATATCACGATAATGAACATGTAATTCTGAGCCCTTATAGCCCTGAGTGTCATAAGGAGGACACTGCCTTGGAGAGTAATTTGAACCAGCAGCTCAGCAGATATGAGCTTTTAAAACATTTAAATTTGGAAGTTATTTATTTCCATAACATAACTTTGTATGTCATAATAAACCACATAGGAAATAATCTATTGTACAGGAGCATTAATAAACAATCCAAAATATGGTACTTCAAGAAGGCTAAAAACAATCTGAATGAGCCAAGTAGGTATAATACTATTTTATTTTAAATATAAGTTATTTTTAAATAATTATAAAAGAAGGAATATAGACATTATAGTCAAATAAAAAGACATCAAAAAAGATTTGAAAAATAGTAAATAGAATTTCTGAAAATGAAAAAATACAGTTATTTAGACTGAACACTCAGACATTCAAACAAAATCACCTGGCATGTCTGGAAAAAAGATCAGATGAGTGATGACCGAGAGTAATGATAGACAATAAAAATAATACCACATGTGATTCAGACAGTGACCTTATCAAATACTTTATAATAACAATGGTTAACCTCTGTCAGTGTGGCATGAGGGGCATTTTTAAAGACAGCTACAATTATTCCAGACAGGAGTACATGAAAACCCTATGTACAAGAAGCAGAAATGTGAGTTGAAATGACCATCAGGCAATACAAAGATCATGACCCCACCCACATATTGACAGTATGGAAGGAGGCAGCAAGAAGTCCTGTGCTCTAAGGCATGTAAGTGTTGTGCTTGCAAAACTGGAGTCACCAAGATGGCCTGTTAATGACTGCAATACTGAGCTACATGAAAATCCTGGTGAAAAGAGCACTGTGCTCATGACGGTATTTCAACACCCACCAAAGGATCGTCTTCTGAAGCTGAATTAAACATTCAGACTCAGAAGATTACTACAGGCCACTCTTGGCACGGTAATCACCGAGAAAGAGATAGGGCAAGAAGCACAGCATGCCATCAGTGTGGAAGCAGGTATTTCTCTTCTGGGGTATCCCTGGCAGTAGTCCACAGAGTCACCTGGCAAATATATTTTTGTTCTTAGGTGCAAAGGGATGAGACATTCATTGGTTAAAGTGAGAAGTCCCTAGCTTGAAAATTTGATGTCGCACAGGAGCCACAATCTTGTAATGTTTGCAAAGGCATGCTTCTAGGGTGCCTGTGAGGGAGATACAGAATTACAAGAGTTATTACACTCAGAGAAGCACAATATGGTTTTCTAGGTATATATAATTCTCCTAGTCCAGATGCGTTTTTACAACTAAGTTTTACCATAAACGGTGTTATCAGCAATTGAGTTGATATTCTGCTTTTATCATATCTCCAGGAAATCACATCTAGAAATTTTACTGAAGGTCAAATTTTTATGAAGAAAGGGGAAGTGCCTATTAAACTTTATTTATGTTACTCCATAATATCTAACTATTCACCATCCCTGAGCCACAAGAAGAGAACAAGTTTGACTCCAAACTAGATTATTGATGGAAAACTCCAGAATTGAATGAAATTCAAAATGATATTAACAGTAGGGGTGCCTGGGTGGTGCAGCTGGTTAACCATTGGACTTTTGGTTTTGGCTCAGGTTGTGATCTCAGGGTTTTGAGATTGAGCACTATGTGGGGCTCGCAATCAGCATGGAGTCAGCTTGAGATTCTCTCTCTCCCTGCCCCTCTCCCCACTGCGTGCTCTCTCGCTCTCTCTCTCTAAAAATAAATAAATAAATCTTTAAAAATATATTATTAATAGTAAAACCTAATATATGCAATCCAAAACAGATACCACAACTTTTAACTGAAATATAGATACTTAAATTCCTTAAATGTGCATAAATAAAGTCCTTTACCAGTAAGCTGAAGACAACACTGTTTTCCAAAAATTGAATTTCCATGACCAACTAGGTAATAGGAAGATGGCTTAACGTTAGAAAAATAATGAATATACTTTATTACAGAGGCCAGAAGAGAACAGTATATGTAAATTTTTCATATTCAGTACTCATTCTTGAAAAAAATAAAAATATCATGGTAAAGACTACGTATCTTTTACAAAAGAATATTTTCTTAACTTTTTTTTGGAGAAAGAGAGTGCATGTGGTGGGAGGGGCAGAAGGAGAGGGAGAGAGAGAATCTTAAGTAGGCTCCATGCTGGGTGTGGAGGCTTGATCTCAAACCTGAGCCAAAATCAAGAGTCAGAAACTTAACCAACTGAGCCACCCAGGCGCCCTTAAAGGAATATTTTTAATAGTGGCAAACATTTTGACATTTTCAGTAAAGTCAAGGTTAAGTCAAATGGTCTTCATCTCCCTGATTCTTTTGTAATTAATGCAGAATTTCTGGAATTCAGTAAATTAAGAAATAGAAATTTGAGTAACATTATTTGGCTCACCTCCAACTGGCAATCAAAAGAGTATCAAGTGGAAAAACAATACAATCAGAGAAATTAGTAAACTTGCAAGATTAAATTATCTACAAATACAAAAGTTATATAAGATAATCAATTAGAAAAAAAAATTAAAAAATGACTCATTTGCAATGGGAATAAAAGTACAGAATATTGTATAAGTCAGAGAAGAACAACTTATAACAAAAAAATGGTACCTCAGTTGGTGGACAACTGAAAGTTTATATTTCACATCATAATGCAGATAGATTTGGGTAGTCAGGCTTCCTCATACTAGCTTAGTTGGTCCAAATTTCTTCTGTTTAGTAGTTTTGACATCTTCCTGAGCGTTAGAGCTTTCCATGGCATCTTCTGTGTTCATCCAGGAGACCACAGGAGGAGGATGGACGATTATAGATTACTTCCATCCACATTCTGTTGACCAGAATCCAGGCTCATCATCCACCTTACATCAAGGGAAGCTGGGAAATGTAGTCTTCCTCTGTGACCAGGAGGAAAGGTAAAATGTAGATACTGCCACAAATATCTAGTAAGAAGCTAAGAAATTTGTGGACCAATTAAGAAGAAAAATATGATTCTGAACATAACATAGATTAAAGAAGGGCTAAATAATGAGAAGTGCCATTATTTTGAAGAAGACCTAATACTGTAAAGAGTTTTTTCCTTACTAATATCAAATTTTAATGCTGCTCTGGTGAAAATACCAATGAAAAATTGTCACAAAATTGAAAAAATAAATTATCCTAAAGTTCACCTGCAAAAATTCAGATTTTTGTAGGATAAGCAGAGGTACATTTAAAAAGAAAGAATAATGAGGGCATATTTCACCTTCTTGGCAAAAACATAGTTTAAGGGCAAACATAATTAAAGATGATAAGGTTTTCTAGATACTTAAAAATAAATGCATGAATAGAAGGATTAGTGGAACTACAAGTACAGCATGGAAACTGATCCTAAGACTAGATGACAAATATAGCATAACAAAGAGTAAGAAATGGATTTTTAAAAATAATTATTTTATGACAACTGTTTGAAAAGATATATGTTTTTTCTCACCACATACACAAACACAAAACCAGATATCTTAAAGCAGATGTGAACAAATTACAACCCAAGGTCCAAATCTAGCCCATCTCTTGATTTGTAAGCAAAGTTTTATTGGTTCATGGCCATGCCCATATGTTTATATAATGCCAATGGCTGCTGTCCAGGCAGAATTGTCACAGACACCCTATGGCTTAGAAAGACTGAAATAATTACTATCTGGTCCTTTATGGAAAAAAAGTTTGCTGAACTCTGAACTAAAATAATTAAAAGAATTGAAAGAAAATGTAGGTAAATGTTTGTTTGACTTGGAATAGGAGTTTTTCAGTGTAATAGCTAAGTAAGAAGCCAGAAAATGCAGGGTGATGTATATTGGAAATATTAATTTTTTCAACAAATTGTTCTAAGTCCAATGATAAACTGGGAAACATTTTACAGAAGATGGTTACAATAATTCCTTTCATGCTATTCCCATGCCTCCATGGCTCTGTTGTTCTTCCCATCAGAAGTGGAATCTGTTTCTCCTCCCCTTTGAAGCTGGGCTGGCTCTGTGACTGTTTGAACACAAAAATGTGGTAAAGTATGTTTTGTCACTTCTGGTCCTGGACTATAAGAGGCTGTGCTACTTCCACTCCAGCATTGGAACACTGCACCTTCTACACAAGCCCCATCCAGGTCTTTGGGGGATGAGGGACCCCATGGAGAGAGGGGTCCAGCTGTCCCAGACATTCTGCCATCTTTGCTGAGCTTCCTTGTGAGTGAGGTTTTCTGGGACCAGCCTACTCCCAGCTGACCCTCAACGGCTACAAAGCACAAGTAAGCCCAGCTGAGTATACCCCAGCCCCAAATTACTAATCTATAGGACTGGGAGGAAATTAAAGTCTTGTGTTAAGTTACTAAGAGTTGAGGATGATTTATTTACAGCTAACTGACACAGTCGTGATACACATGACAACCAAAAGACCAGTCTTCTTAGCAAAGAGTATTAACACATCAATAAGTAGTTCTTCTCTTACCCCCGCCTCCAACTTTGGTTTCCAGTTTGGGTCTAGAGACAGGCCCTCAAATTGCTTATCCTTCTTCCATCTCCTTAATTAGTGGTAATAGTGGTTGTGGGGGCAGTCTAACATCCTTTATTAGATTCAGTTTTGGCATATGTAGACTTTGTGGGTTACATTTTCCCACTCGATCTTTTACTGAATGTTTTCCCAGTGTACCTTCATTTGTTGCACTGAACTATAACCTAAATGCAGTAAAATGCACACATCTGAAGTGTACAGTTTGATGAATTTGGATACATACATTCACTCATGTAAACACCGCACAGACCAAGATGCGGAACTTTTCCAACTCAGCAACTCTTTTTTCAGAGACAGCTTTTCCTCTGCATGCTGAGTATATATACTGCTTTTGGGAGCTGCACAATTTCTTATATGATTTGCATTGTGTGTATGTGTGTATATTTGTGCTTTTCTTTGTAATCATCTTTATTAATCTGAGTTCTCCAGAGAAACAGAACCAATAAAGACACATATTCTAATATCTATATCTTTACTTCTACCTCCACCTCTGTCTATGTGTTTATATATCTGTCTTTCTGTCCATCTGTCCATCCATCCATCCATCCACCCGTTCATCCATTGAAGGAGAGAAATTTACGATAAGGAATTGGTGTACATGATGATTAGGGAGGCCAAGAAGTCTCAAGGTTTGCAGTCAGCAAGCTGGACCCTGGAGAGCTGATGGTATAGTTCCAGTCTGAGTAGGGATCTGAAGGAAGGAAAGAACAGATGTCTGAACTCAAAGACAGGCAAAAGCAGAAAGAGAATTTATGCTTTCTTAGTCTTTTATTCTATTCAGGCCTTCAGTGGATTGGATGAGGCCCACCTGTGTTGGGAGAGCTGACAGTGCCCAGGTGCTTTACTCAAGTCTATCAATTCAAATGTTAATCTCATCCAGTAACTCCCTCACAGGTACACCCAGAAACAAGGTTTAAACAAATATTTGGATACTCCGTGACCTAGATAACAGAGCACAAACAACACTGTCAAGAAATTAAAGAAGGCAAGTCACTGAGTAGTGGGTCAGTGGAAATCTGGCTGGGGAGCTCCTGGAGAACATACTGTTTCCTGTGACAACCCAAGCTTCTTAAATGTGTTAAAATATCGGCATTTTGGACAAAGGGTGAAACCATGTAGCATATTTCTGGTTATATTGTTAAAACAATGCCAGAAGCACAGAAATGAAATGATTGGATCATGATTTGGGGCACAGAACACTGTATAATCAGTTTAAGATTGGGAAGATTTTTCTAGAATTAATAAGAATATCCCTTATGTAAGTCATAGTACCTTAGATTTAATTATAGTTTTTATTGATCACATTGTGTTATTAAAACTGCATATTTATGGTTATCTCACAGAGTCTCTCATAAATTTTTCTCACTTTGAAGGCACTGTACATCTTTAGACAAAATTGCTCATATTTACATATTTTTTCATCTCCACTGAATTACTCTTGCATTGTTGTGGAAAAATATTGATTTTAGGGTCTTATTTACTATCTATTGTTCTTTATTAGGTATGGTCCATCATCTTTGCCTTGGTTGATAAGTACCTGCTCTCCTGCTTGTTCCATGTGATTTATTTCTCTCTCTCAGTGAGGCTGGCAGCGCATAATTAGTATTTTATATAATAAAGGACTTTCCTCCTTAGGATTCAGGAGAGTTTCACTTGGTGCCAGTGAAGTTCTGACTTATTTTTTGCAACTATTTTCTGAGGGAATGGGTAACTTGAAGAGATTGTAAATCTTATATCCAATGCCCTTTGAACAAGCCTGAATATCTTTCATATTCCCTGGTCCCACTGCCATGTTGCAGTTGGTGCAAAACACAAAAGGCCACCAGGCTGTGGTGCCCACTGCTCATAGCTCGGTGGGCCATGCCTCAGGGGTCTTGGCATCAAGTTATATCAGCCAGGAGGGAGGGGACACTTTTCTGATCCGTCCACTGAGAAAGGCCCCCCTGTGTGCTTTTAGGAGCTGTGTATCCTGGCTTCGCTGTTTTAACTTACATATTTTTTTCCAACTAGCAAGTAATAGTAATAAAAACATGGAGTTTAGAAGAAAAAACACACGTGTTGAATTTTGGTTTATCACCAGTTTTCTCACCAGCTGGACCCCCAGATCCACTGACCTTTGTCCAGAATTTTTCCTTAAGCTCTTCTTTCCAGTTTTCTTAACTCAGGCAAAAGACATGAGGAGCATAACATCCCATAATGGAAACTGAAACTACTCCTTAAGCAGTATCAACTGCCTGGACCAAGAGCTCTGGCAGCCCAGACCACCCAGACCAGTTTGACCTTTACCCCAACTCAACACCTGTGGAGATGAACCAGTGACCACAGAGTGACCAACAGTCCCTTACCTCATTATAATATTAAAATCTCTGCCCAAGGAGGGGCACAGCCTCACTTACATAACATAGGTCTGTGTGTTTCCTGAAGGCACCTATCCCTGCCTTTCATACAATGACAAGACTCCCCTTTTAAAATATTCATCCTAATCCCAAATAAAAGGAGCCCATCCACCCTGCTCAAGGAGTCAGAGTTTGGAGGTCATTCCTAGTGATCTCCAATTATGTTTACTTTGTGTGACAACTCCACCTTGGGTAGTTTCTATCTGTGACTCACCAAGGGCCAAACTCACCCTTTGGTTACAACTTGATTTTTGTTAAGTTATGATACACCTATATGAATCCCTGTTTTCACACTTTTTTTCTTTTTGATAATGTGTGTTTAATTATAAAAATTATTCATGTTCATAGAAAATGAGTATACACAACACAATAAAGGGGGGAGCTCTCAGAATTCTCCTACAGAGGGGTAAATATTGGAAGTTTGATGGGAAACTTTCAATATTTTTTCTTTGCCTACATGTGAATATATAATTGTGTTAAAATTAGAATCATAGCATATATACATTTACTTGCTTAAATTGTAAATATTTTAATTCAACTTTTTATTGACTGTCTTAAAGATGTACTATAATT
This sequence comes from Mellivora capensis, assembly GCA_004024625.1. Classification (NCBI taxonomy): domain Eukaryota; kingdom Metazoa; phylum Chordata; class Mammalia; order Carnivora; family Mustelidae; genus Mellivora; species Mellivora capensis. The sequence continues at coordinate 11,269 of PISX010034397.1, forward strand.
TATTTCATTAATCGGCTGTTCTTTCACATATTACAAATATATACAGACATTTAAGACTTTTGCCTATTTTTCTAAATCACCTTCTTCAAATTTATATCCATAACTCATATATAAGTAGTATTAAGAAATGCCTATTGCTGCATATTATCATCCTTTAAAGAATGTATGCCTTTTTGATAGATAAAAATGACTATCTTTGGTTGTTATAATTTGCTTTCCATTGATTAATAGTAAGATTAAACTTGTTTTCATTTGTCTCTTTGCACTTAAATTTCTTATTTTGTATATTTCATGATTGTGACTTTTCCATATGTTTCTATTCTTTAAAAATATTTACCTTATTGGTTTGTAAGAGTTCTTTATGTGTTAAAAATTTAAGCTTTGCACTGAAAAAATAAAATTAGGTAAAAAAATAAAAAAATTAAAAAGTTAATCTTTTCTGTGTCTTGTGTGTATTCTAGGAAATTCTCAACCAAAAATTAGAGGAGTTTGCCTTCCCTTAATTTGTGCATTGATTCCCTGTAATAGAAGAATTCAAGAGAGTGACATTAGTCAGAGGAGTTTTTTTTTTTTTAATCCTCTTTACTTTCCTGGACAAATAGTGTTAATAATTGGGTTCAATCTGCATTGGATTTATAGCTAGGTATTGGCAAGTTGTATTTCTTTAATCTATTTCCCAGATTCTTGCAAAATCGGACACTACTTCTCTTTTAGAAAATGAGGACCAAATGCGGTTGGTCCATGGACAGCCTTCATGGACAGTCTCATCACTGCTTTTTCCCTGGGTGAAGGACCCACCTCTCTCTTTAATGTGAGGGTTGACTGTCAAGGATGGCATCCAGTTACAGTTTTTTTTCTTTCTCATAGCAGATACAGAGTTGCAGTGCCTTTATACTCTAATAGAAACATTACAATGACTCATAAATGAAAACATTTTCATGATACAGAGCAAGCCATTAAGAGAATAAAATTTTGTGGGGCGCCTGAGTGGCTCAGTGGGTTAAAGCCTCTGCCTTCAGCTCAGGTCATGATCCCAGGGTCCTGGGATCGAGCCCCGCATCGGGCTCTCTGCTCAGTGGGGAGCCTACTTCCCTTCCTCTCTCTCTCTGCCTGTCTCTCTGACTACTTGTGATCTCTATCAAATAAATAAAATCTTTGAAAAAAAGAATAAAATTTTGCCTTTTGCCATGGCATGGATGGAGCTAGAGAGTATTATGCTAAGTGAGATAAGTCAGACAGAGACAAGTACCATGATTTCCCTCATATGTGGAATTTAAGAAACAAAACAGCTGGACAAAAAAGGGAAAGAACAAATAGAGAGGGAGGAAAACCATAAAAGAAACTCTTAACTATAGAGAATAAACAGCGTTGCTGGGGAGGAGTTGGCGGGGTGGGCTTGATGGGTGACGGAGATCAAGGAGGGCACGGACTATGATGGGCACCGGGTGTTATATACAAGTAATGAGCCTCGAAACTCTACTCCTGAAACGAATATTACACTGTATGTGAACTAACTAGAATTTAAACTAAAACTTGAAGCATTAAATAAATAAAAATTTTGAAATGACACTTTCATATTCTACAGGAATCTGTCATGTCTATCCTTATGCCAGTGATGCAGTTACTACTGGTATAGCTTTGTCCTGTGTGTGTGTGTGTGTGTGTGTGTGTTTTAAGATTTTTATTTATTTGAGAGAGAGACAGTGAGAGAGAACATGAGAGGGGAGAAGGACAGAGGGAGAAGCAGACTCCCCGTGGAGCTGGGAGCCTGATGTGGGACTCGATCCTGGGACTTCAGGACCATGACCTGAGCCAAAGGCAGTTGCTTAACCAACTGAGCCATCCAGGTGCCCTGTCCTGTGTTTTTTTTTCATTGTAGGTTGATTTATTTTCAAATATCAATGTGGCTTAAGGATTTAGAAATTAATGAACCTATTAACTAAAATGTTGAATTAATAAATCAAAAGTGTCTTCTAATTTCCAAAAACCTTCAACAGCAAAGGGGTTTTAGAAATATGAAAACATTCTTTTTTAAACGTGGATATATTAATGCTTACTATGTTTTTTTTCACTTCTTTTCAGCGTAACAGAATTCATAGTTTTATACCACACCCAGTGCTCCATGCAATGCGTGCCCTCCATAATACCCACCACTTACTATGTTTTTTTAATTTAATTTATTTTTATTTCTTTTCAGCGTAATAGTATTCATTGTTTTTGCACCACACCCAGTGCTCCATGCAATATGTGCCCTCCCTAAAACCCACCACCAGGCTCCCCTAACCTCCCACCCTCCGCCCCTTCAAAATCCCTCAGTTTGTTTTTCCGAGTCCATAGTCTCTCATGGTTCACCTCCCCTTCCAACTTCCCTCAACTCCCATTTCCTCTCCATCTCCCCATGTCCTCCATGTTATTTGTTATGCTCCACAAATAAGTGAAACCATATGATAATTAACTCTCTCTGCTTGACTTATTTTACTCAGCATAATCTCTTCCAGTCCCGGCCATGTTGCTACAAAAGTTGGGTATTCATCCTTTCTGATGGAGGCACAATACTCCATAGTGTATATGGACCACATCTTCCTTATCCATTCATCCGTGGAAGGGCATCTTGGTTCTTTCCACAGTTTGGCGACCGTGGCCATTGCTGCTATAAACATTGGGGTACAGATGGCCCTTCTTTTCACTACATCTGTATCTTTGGGGTAAATACCCAGTAGTGCACTTGAGGGATCATAGGGAAGCTCTAT
>PISX010034398.1:0-14026 GCA_004024625.1 Mellivora capensis
CTCCCAATCCCATCTTGTTTCTTTTCTTCTTTTTCTGCCCCCCTAGTCCCCCATGTTGCATTTCCACTTCCTCATATCAGGGATATCATATGATAGTTGTCTTTCTCTGATTGACTTATTTCACTAAGCATGATACCCTCTAGTTCCATCCACGTCGTTGCGAATGGCAAGATTTCATTTCTTTTGATGGCTGCATAGTGTTCCATTGTGTATATATACCACATCTTCTTTATCCATTCATCTGTTGATGGACACCTAGGCTCTTTCCATAGTTTGGCGGTTGTAGACATTGCTGCTATAAACATTCGGGTGCACGTGCCCCTTCGGATCACTACGTTTGTATCTTTAGGGTAAATACCCAGTAGTGCAATTGCTGGGTCATAGGGTAGTTCTATTTTCAACTTTTTGAGGAACCTCCACGCTGTTTTCCAGAGCGGTTGCACCAGCTTGCATTCCCACCAACAGTGTAGGAGGGCAGGGGAACATAACTTCTAGAAGGATCTGGCTCCTGCTGGGTCAGACAGAATCTGCTTCCTTACCTCCCTCAGTAAGTGTTTAGTCTTCTGTTCCTTCTGCCACTGAGGAAACTGCAGAGCGCTCTGGATCCTGCCTCCAGCACGCTCGTGAGGAATTCTTCTTCCCTGTGGCTTTGCAGGTTCTTGAAAGGGGGGTGCAGTGACCTTGGGCGAGTGACCCATCCGATCTGCCTTGCCTGCGTAAGATGGTTAGAATGCTCTTCAGTTGTTTTTGAACGTAAGACCCCCCTGGGGTGCTTGTTGAAAATGCTATAATGTCTTTCCCTGTCCTCAAAAGTTCTGAGTCTGTGAGCCAGGGATGGAGCCCTGGAAATCTGCATTTTTGACCAGCCCCATAGGGGATTCTGATTCTGGTTGTTTCTATACTACCCTTTTGAAGAGGTAAATGAAAATCCATCCTGGGGTTTTACAAACCATGAAGTGCCACGCTACATGAAGGTTGTTCTTGCCTCTGTGATGTGGAATGTCTGACGGATCATTGCTTGTTGTCTTTTGGATGCAGTTTCTCCGTTTACACCAAAGTGATGAGTCTTGAAGTGTGAAGCCGCTTTTTGAATTCCCAACCCAAGCAGTCCGCTCCCAGTCATTTTCATGACAGTTTAATTTTCCCTCATGTCTTCTGAATGACCAAATGAAGGCATGTTTGCTTTAAAAAGTTGCCGACGATGCTGCGTGTGTGGGGGCAAGATCAGAAAGATCATTCTAGGTCTCCCTGCTGACGCCACCGGCATCTCCAGCTTACTGGGGTCTGTGGCTCAGGGGTTGGAGCCCACAGATCTGTCCTGGTTTTCAGCTTCTCCAGTGATCAGCTAGATTTGAAGATGCTCCAGAGTGACTTCGAATACTGCCATCCTTCCGTCCAGAGCAAGAGCTCAGCTTTAACCCATCTTTTTACTTCCAATTCAGGAAAAATCTCTGCTCTGAACTGTACATCAGAATCATAACAGACTTGCAACAGTGCTGTCACCAGAAGCCTCTTGGTGCTGATGGGGTTGGGCTGTGTGGGGGGCAGAGTGAGGGATGGGGCTGCAGCTCTGCAGTGGGGTTGAGGGAAACCAGCAAGATGTCTTGCTCCCCGAGCCTCTTGGGGTGTGTGGGAGGAGAAGAGAGGAAGCGTGGGGCCCCTATTTTCAGCCCCAGGGAGCAATATGGAGGGAAGCCCTGAGAGAGCACCCAGCGTCCTGGCTTCCTCTGTACTGAAAACGTCTGTGGACCATGTAGAAGCCTTAAACTGCTCTGATGAGAGCCAAGATTGTGGCTCTGGGCTGCCGGTGACTGGTGCTGGCGGTGTAGACAGGGTTCTACTCGAGGGGAGCTGAAGTGTTGAGGGGCTTTCCCTTAGGGGGATTCTGGAGAGACCTGGCGTGCACCAGACAAACCTCTGCTCCTGCCGAGGCCCGCTGTCTCCCGTGGGTGACTCGGTTCTGACACTACTGTCCCGGTGTGCCGCTGTGTGCCCTGGGAGCCGTGGATGGCGCATTCAGGCACAGGGAGAACCCAGGTGGGCTCTGAGAACAGCCAAGCCCAGCAGCCCACATAGCACCTGCTCATCACAAAGGGAGCGCCGGCTCATGGCAGTGAATCACAGGTGTTTTAGAGAAACAACAACAAAAGTTCTAGACCTCACGTTACCACCCAGGGATGATGACCTGGCACACGTGTGTGTTCCTTTTAAAACACAAAATGGGGGTCCTCCCATTCAGCTCTGCAACTTTCTCTTAGTCTATCACTGATGTCTTTTCTTTTTAATATAACTTTGAATTATTTTTATGTTGAAGCAATAAAATCTTATGAAAGTTGTATGTACAGTGCTGAATTCTTTTTTTCCTGGCCCACTGGAGCATGTATCCCCTTATCTCTAAGTACTTTCATATGTATTTCTTACAAATAAGGAAACTCTTTTACGTGACCATTATGTACCCATAAAAAAAATCAGGAAATTAGTACCAAGGCATTACTACCATCCTCAGATTCTGTCCCAAGTTTCACCCACTTTCCCAATGATGTCCTTTACGGCAAAAACTTCTAGGTTGAAATCCTATGTTGCATTCTGTCGCCATGTCCCTTTAGATGCCCTTACTCCAGGATTGACAAGACCGTCTGTGGCTGATTATTGTGACCTGCCCACTATTTTTTTTTTTTTTAAGTAGGCCCCATGGGGTGCCTGGGTGGCTCAGTCAGTTACGTGGCCATCTTTGGTTCAGGTCATGATTCCGGAGTCCTGGGATTGAGCCCCACTCAGCAGGGAGCCTGCTTCTCTCCACCCCACACTTATGATCTCTCTCTCTCTCTCTCTCAAATAAGTAAAATCTTAAAAAAAAAAAGTTTTCACACCCTATGAGGGTCTTGAACTCATGACCCTGAGGTCAAGAACTGAGCTGAGCTCATGAGCTGGACACTTAACCAGCTGAGCCCCCAGGCACCCATTCATCTTGCCCACTATTGAGGTGGACAGGCCCATGCTATATTTTGTCACATGTGCCTCATTTTGGGTCTCTCAGGTACCTCCTCATGACTGGACTCAGATCACACATCTTTGCCAAGGTTATTGCAGAAGCGACGCCACCATCGTAGCGGGTGGCACACAGTTTAACTTTGTCTCTTTATTGACAATGTTCTTCTGATTGTTGGATTATGGTGGCATCTACCAGGCTCGTCCATTGTAGTTACTCTTTTCCCTTTTGGAATTAAGAGGATTTGAGGGAGAGGAGCTTTGAGACCTTATAAATATCCCATTTATCACTGAACTGTCTTTTCATCTGCACTTGTATGGACTCTTGGTTTCCTACTTAATTCATTGGGTTACAACCCATTGCTATCCTTATTTACTTAAATGCTCAAATTGTGCTCAATTTGGTCAGAGGGAGCTCTTTTTGTTTGGTTTCAGATTTTTAAAAATCTGTTTCTACAGTTCTTTGAGCACATTCTTGCGTAAAAAGATGTTCCAGACTCTTGTAATTTTTCTGCCCCGCACAGGAAACAGCCCTTCCTCCAAGGCTCTGGTTCCTTTTAGTGGCTATAGGTACTTAGAAGCCAAGATCTGGGAACTAAGTGTGCTCGCTGCTGGTGCTGCTGCTCCTACCCATTCTCCGTGGACAAGCTAGGGAATATACATGAAACGTACATACAAAAACAGATCTGCCTGTTTATCCAACATCCATCCATTCATTTATCTGTCAAAGCTGAGTTTATACTGTGTCCAACAACACTGGTTTCATTTTCATTTAGAAATTGAGATTTCACAGTGTGGAACCAATCTCTGTTTTCTACCTTTGTTCCTTCCCCTTTGTGGATGCTCTCCTTACCTCACTTAGGATCCAACATCTCATGTCTCCCCTCTATGTACCAATGTGGAAGCCTTCCTCACCCCACCACATCCACACCTAGGATTGGGGTAGTTCCCCTGTGTGAATTCTTTTCTCATCCACTTGGGCTTTCATCAACTCAAGGCAGGTCACCTGTCTATGTGGATGCCTTTTTCACCCTGCTAAGGCATCAGTCATGCATTGGCCCATTACATGCACACACACACATGCACACGTATGCACACCTACAACCTGTCTTATATATATGCTTCACAACACTTTTGTTATGGTTCATTTATTTTCAGACTTATTTTTTTCTTTTGCTTGTCTCCCTCTTTTGAACTTAACTATCATCATTAAGTGACTTTGTTTCTTTTGTCAATGCAAGTCTTGACGTAGTCGGGAATAATAGATATCCACTGATTGATGACAGTATGCGAACAATAATCTGTCCATGTTCACAGGGTCCTGTTCTAATCATCAGGTAGCCTTTGAGATTGAGGTTGGCCATCTCGCATTGCAGTAGATTTCTTCCTTGGGGTAATCATTCTTGGTGGCCACAAAATATTTCCAGTTCTTGTCACTTCTAGGCACCTGGGGAGGCCATATGATAAGCATATGGCTAAGTGATATGCCAATAAGATGAGAGAAGATTGATGTGTCACTTCTATGATGTCATTTGCAAAGCCCATGTGCAATTTGCTTTGTTCTGATCTCTTCCTTCTGGTGACTGTGAAAGAACATGTTGACCTGTATCAGTCTAGGACCTCAGTCATGATAAACCTGTCTCCCTGCTGACTTGGGTTGGGTGTGTAGTGTGAGCCACAAAGAAACAGCTGATGTTTATTTGTTTGGGATTCATATTTTGTTGCTGTTGCCTGCCCTAGACTATCCCAATGAAGCATTGTTTAAATAAAACTAAAAAAATGACATTTTATTTCATAATCACTCTTTCTGCCTGCAAGAAATAGTTTGCAAATGAGCAGAACAGAATTTGGACTATGACCTTTGTAGGAGAGAGAAGCAAAGGAGCAAATGTGAACTGACCCTGAATTTTCTCTAGATAGGCAGAACATTTCAGTGAGCAGTGCCAAAAAGTCTACAAAATAGACACTAGAGATGCGTTTGGTACAGCAGGTGATAGGCTGGGTGACCTGCCAAGCCTCTCATTTCCTTCTCTAATTTCTGTGATTATCAAAATGATGAAGTACAGTCAGTTCATTAAAATCCCTCTTTGAAGGCTGACCCAAGCCTCCCTGCACATCTCTGTTTCCATGCTGTCTTAGTGAAAAATGCCGAAATCATCCTTCCCATGACTTGGCTCGGAGGCCACATGGTCACACCTCATGCAAGTGGCTCGTTTGACCAACTCTCTAGCTTTGACTCTTCTCAGGTTTCTTTCATTTATTCACATATTTACACACCTGACATATAAAGGGTCTGGAGAGGGGAGACCAAGGAATGTGGAGTGGACTGTCTGATGGTAGAAATGTTCCCCTTTTCGGTGCGAGGGTGGGAAGGTCACAGTGGAGTGAGAAACTGCTCCAAGATGCCCGGCAGCTGGGTGGTTCTGTCATTTTCAGCCTTTGAGTGTTGTGCCTTTTCTCCAAAATGGAAGATTCTCACTTCCTAACCAATAGGGTGGGAACCTAAAAGCTTTCTTCCTTTCCTCAACCTTTCTCATCCCACGTCTAAACTCAGACAGCAGGACTAAGTCTTCACGCTTCCCTGTATGCTGGGGCAGCCGCTGGCAGCCGTGAGTACGTCACAATGACTACAACAGCGCTTAGCACCCTCCATGTGGTGGTCTTCACAGTTCACTTTCTGCCCCATCAGTCTAGGGGAGAGGCCCAGACTCCACACTACGAGTGAGATCCACTAGGAGACACTGACGTCGCTGGTCCGCAGACCACACTTTGAGTACCAGGAAAGGAGACTGTCCCTGCTCTGGCGGAATTGGCCAGCTTGAGGAGAAGACAAAGGCAAGCCAGAAAGTAGGGACAGAACCACACACATGGAAACACACATAGAAGCAGACGCTCTGCTGGGCTTGTTGACACAGTGTTCTGAGGAGTCAGGTTTCGGGAGGGTCTCTAATGGTGAAGTCACAGCCGGGGTTCTCAGGGAGTGGAGGCTGAGACGGAGATGGGTGCAGACAATCCTTAGGAGAGATGTATGGAGAGGAAAGGAGGAAGGAAGACGGAGCAGAAGAGAAGTCCAACTGAGGTGCAGGCCTGGCCTCCAAGCTTCAGGTAAGTCAGGAAGGAGCACTGGAGCAAACAGAGTTCCTTGAAGTTCTACACAGGGCTGACTGGCCAGGCCCTCCACATGCCCACACTGCTGTGCTTAGATGCGAGGACAGGTGTGGCCTCAGCCAGGCTGTTCTCTGCAGCTGAGGCCAGGCTTGAGGGGGTGGACAGTGGAAGTCTGCTGCCTGTGCATTCCCCTGAAGCAAATCCTTCCCAGAAGGAGGGGTCTGAATGCCACATTTCTGTACCCACAGTGCTGGTTTCTTGAGAGCTTAGGCAGAACTCTTCTTGTATGATGAGAAACTGAAATATTTCGGGGTGAGTTTGTGTGGCTGCTTTGGAGCTGATCACAGCAGTGATAAATGAATTTCTGGAGTGGGGTTTTCCCACAAGACATGGCTGCTCAAAACCTTAGTCTGGCGGATCTCTTGGAGGATGAAGGACCTCCACTTATTTGTGGGCAGCAGAGGAGGGATCCAGGCAGGTGGGCCCCTTGGAGGTGAGAGCTCACCTGTGGGGGTCAGTCGGGCGGGGGGAGCAGCGGCCATTGTCAGGGCTGCAGAACCACAGCTACAGAACACCAGCAGCTTAAATAAAATCCAGAAAAATAAGGATGTGCATTAAGCATTCACAGAATGCTAATCCAGAGATGATTTCCTCTTGGTTGTTTTGGGTCCTTAGAATTTCAGGAAGGTAGTATTGGCCTGGTGAGCAGTTACCAGTGAGTTACTTGGTGGGACCCCATGTCCATGCATCTGTGCTTCAGAATCACCAATATTGGCTTGAAACAACCCACGTATTTTATCTGACCATTTCTGCCAGTCAGGAGCCCAAGCACAACTTCCCCAGATGCCTCTGACTTGGAGTATCTCAGAGGGCTGCACGCAGGTGTCACCGGAGCCCAGGGTCACATCTGAAGGCTTCACTGTGGAAGAACCCATGTCTGAACTCACTCACACGATTGTTGGAAGGATTCCTTTTCTGGAGGGCTGCTGGATCAGAAGCCTCCATTCTTTAGTGGTAGTTGGCTGAAGGCTGTCTTCCCTCCTTTGCTATGTGGGCCTTGTAGACAAGATGGCAGCTTCATCAAAGTGTATGATCTGAGGTGTCGTGGAGAGACTGTCCAGAAGGCGAGAGTCGTGTGTTTTGCAATCTGATCTCAGAAGGGACACCCCATCATTTTTGCCATATTCTATTCACAGGGAATAGAATAAAAGCAAGCAATCGATCCAGCCCTCCCTCAAAAGATGGGATGATGTGAGAGAATACGAGGGGATTCTTGGGAGATATTAATAAGGAAAAAGAATTGATTCAGGAAGAAAATGAAGTAATAAAGATAAGCAGAGATTTTAGGAAAGTAGCTACATCCAAGGTACACCATCAGAAGGGAATTCTGATGGATTCAAGGGTAGTGGTAACTGGTGTAATGAAGCTGGTCTTCAGGGTTAACCAGATCTGAGATTCCACAGCAACAAAGGTAATAAAAAGCATCTTACGCTCTGGGGGGTGTTGAATTTGAACATTAAAACTTTAAAGTTATCAGTTGATAACATTTCATTCACGAGATCATCACTCAGGGACAGAACTCTAGATGTTGGGAAGAAATACTTTGAAAAGCCACTGGCATGAGAGATTAGGCCCAGGGTAGTCCATGGTTCACAGATTGCCTCTGGGTTCAGGTGATTTTGTTTGGATGAAAACAGAAATGCAAGTTTGGATACAGAGTGGCATTGTTGAGGATGAGAACATAGAGGGAGGTCAGCATGGTTGTTTGCTGGGAGGGATAGCCATCCTAAGAAGGCTGTGCATAAGAGGGATGGGGAGAGAGTTGTTTCAAATATCCATTTCCTTTTATAAAGCCATCAGGAAGTCTTCAATGATCATTACGTTTTTGTGGAAGGAATCTCCTGGGGGACTTAGAGAGGAGGACAATGCGACCAACTCTGAGGAATGTCAGATATTCATAAGATGGAAAGTAGTGGAAATTGAGTTTTCCCTCTACTTTATTCATCTACACTTTAATTCAACAAATATAACATTATTCACCAAGCCACCGAGTGCTGGGGGTACAGAGATGAACAAAGACCAATACAGTTGCTGCCCAGAGTTGATAAAAGTGTGAATAGGTTTGAGGTGAGGCAAATGCTTCCAGATAGTCTAAGCCATGACCAGGGGCAAGGTGCTATGTATGTGTGCAAATAAGTACCTGGAAGAGTTATTTGGAACAGAAAATGGCTTATCAAGCACCTGAAGTGACTTTTTCAGAAATTGTCACTTGGGGGCCCAAGATGAAATCATATGAGTTGTAAAGGCCGTGGAAGTCGACTCTGGATCCGCCCCTTTCTCTGCCTTAGTGTCTGTTCTTTCCCAAACCATGGTTAGTAAGGTAATGAGATTCCTCAGTTTGCTTCTGCTGCCTCGAGTGTTTGTACAACCCAGCATTGACTTTTGGCCCCTCCTCTCCAGAAGACCAAAGTCATGCATTTTTAATTGGAGTTTTTCAGCCAAAGAGCAAACTGGCTTGCTGCCCAACTGATGGGTGAAGATGTCAAGAGAGAAACCCTCACCTTCTGTCCTGCTGGCAGCAAATGAAAACAAACCACTTTTCTCTCTTTCCCAGCTGCTTTCTCTCCTCCACAGGCAAGACTCTATTTAAAGTGCTGACTCTCTCCCAGTTCTCAGCCAAGGGATAGAAATCTACTGGCTTAGCCTTTGTCTTTCTCGGGCAAATTTAGGCTGGCAATGCTGTGGTATTCACCGTCCCCTCCCTCTATCCCCATCCCATTTCCCACCTCCTATCCCTGGCAAATTCAGCTTACAGGGGTGGTGGTGGTGGTGGTGGTAGTGGTGGTGGTGGTGGTGTGTGTGTGTGTGTGTGTGTGTGCATGTGCGTGCGTGTTGGGGGGGGTGTTAAGCCTCCCGCAAAGCGATAAGTCAGAGTCATTGAAAACCACACTTGCTAAAATTTATTTCTAATTCTTCAAACTCGTCTTTAAAGAAAAATAAAGCCTACAACCTATACAGCACCCCCATTGGGACAATCTTTCTTTGGCTCCGTTTGGTAATTCAGTTGTGATAGGTAAAGCAGTGCAGCCGTAGCAAAAGCAAGGAGGAGAAAAAAAAAAAGGGAGGGAGAGAAGAGCCTGCCAGCAACTGTCATCTATCTTGTGAAAAATAAAAAGTGCTTACCCGTGCCCAGATAGTAAATTCTACCTGCTTTATTAAATAAATGTAATATTTCACTCAGGGAAGGAGACCTTTGGAATATCTGGAAAATCTTGCAGGCTTTGAAATGGAATAAAGATTGATTTATGTGGAGGTTCTCTTGTATATGTGTTTTTCTTCCTTCTGACACAAAGAACGGTAACCAAGACACAAGATTCATTTTAAAAGACCAAGAGAAAGAGTTGGGTTATTGGGGATTTGGGTGTTTTATTTATCTTACTTAAAAAAAGAAGGATCAGAGGGTTTATCAGATAGCTAGATTTTATGATGTGGATATTGTAGAGCTATTTCAAGAGCTAATGCCAGTGTGTATGAAGGTCCTGGCCTGGAGGCTGTCATGTAGTAGGTGTTCAGAATGGTTGTTGTTTTGTGTAATTAAGGATTTATATCCATGGTTTTGGCTTTTGTTTTGTGTCCTGCCTTGAACCAAAAGTCATTTAAGACAACTCTGTCAGGATCATTTCAATTGCTGGTGATAGAAACCCAAATCAAACTGGTTTAATTAAAGAAAGCTGGCCCACGAAACTCAAAAGCTCATGGAGTGATGGCCTCAGGTATGGCTGCATCCAGGCTCTTAAATAATAGCAGTAGGATTCTTCCTCCATCTCTTGGTTCTAGTTGCATTCTATTGGTTTTAACTTATAAGGCTCTCCCTTGTGGTGGCCCCAATTTCAGGCTCCTGCAGCTCTAGGCCATCTGTGGCTAATCTCCAGCATAGAAAGAGAGTTTCTCTTTTAAAGAATATCCTTCAGCTTTAGGATTCACTTCAGTTGGGTCAGTTGAGCTCAGGAATACAGCCTGCATGAATCATGGCTGGTGGGATGGGATTATGCTGACTGGAGCAGCCCTGCCAGGCTCCGTGGGCTGAAAGCAGAGTAGGGGTGGCTTCCCAGGGAAAAAGAGGGACAAAAACAGTAGATGTCAGTTTCAGTGGCTGAAATAAAGTCTGGGAATGAAACATCATCTTCTCCTCTCTTTCCTTTTTGCTCTTTTCTCCTCCTTCATTTATTCAGTGATTATCTAAAGCTTTTCATGGGTTCTGTATTAGCAATACAACACACTAGTAGTGAAACTGATGTTTTTACTCCCTCAATTATTTATTTGATAACCAAATACACACTTAGTGAATGTAGACTGTCCACCCAAATATCCAGTGTCCACCTTTTGGGTTGAGCCCAGGATCAGGCACAGAGGGAAGGGAGGAAGAGGGAAAGAATATCTCAAACTTGGCCCCCGGGGAAGAAAGTAACGATTAGGTCATAAACACCACATGGGCGCTTGCTGTAAATCAGACCTGTGCTGGGCACTTGGTCATACTGTCTTTAATCATCTTCTTCCCTGTGGAGTGGCCACTGTTATTATGCCCATTTCTCAGATGAGGCAGAGTGTGAGTGACTCGTCCAGATTTACCCAGCTACTAAGTTACAGGGCCTGGGACCCAGCTACTCCTAACTGCCACCCTACTATTGGACAAGTAGCTTTTAGTCCTTCTGCATCAATAATTTTTGTTGAATGAGCAACATTCATTAATTCAACGTACATTTATGAAGTTTCATTAGATACCAGAAATCCGTGCTGGGCACAGGAACACAACAGTGAAAAGGATGGGTGTGATCTCGTCCGCTGACTGGCCCCTGCTTGTGTGTAAGTGCCAAACCAGCCCCTCGGGGTCCGAGGAGCAGGGCAGGGGAGTGCAGGAGTGAGGGTGGGAGGGGATGCAAGACCTGCCTGGGGAGAGACGGGCCTGGGCAGTGACTGACAGATCTTTGTGAAACATTGGGCTGCAGGTCAGTCAGGAGAAGGAGCTCGCTCTTCAGAGATTTTACTTTCAGGAGCTGTTTTTCCCAGCACTGCCTTGGCGCATCCTCCAAATGGTTTGCAATGAGTCTGGCTCCCTGGAGCCCAAGTCCTCTGGGGCTGCGGGGCACAGCCTGAGGGGAGCACCCCGAACAGAACTTCAGGGAGCGAGAGGGGCTGCCAGGGTCACATCTGGGGGTGCGAACAGGGGCAGGCCCCCAAGGAGGCCGAGGTCGTCCGACGGACTTCCCCATGACATGGTATGTTCCTCAGGAGGGCTGCTGGCTGGCTGGCTGGGGTTGCCAAGCCAAGTTCCATGCACCTGGTGGCGTAAGCAATAGACTCATGTTTTCTCGAAGCCTGGAGGCTGGATGTCTACGATGAGGGGAATTTCAGCTTGTTTCCTCCTGAGGCCTCTCTCCTTATCTGGCACACGGCAGTCTTCCTTTTCTCTGGGCATGTGCCTCCCCACCCTTCCTCCTGTTCTTAGAAGGACACTGGTCTTCTTGGATTATAGTGACTACTTTAAAGGTGATTTATCCAAACACAGGAGCACTGGGGATATGAATTTTTGGGAAGAGACCTCATTCAGCCTGTAACTGATGGCATGTGGGTGGGGACCCCTGGACCGGTCTCAGTGGGGATAGGTTAAAACATCGGGAGTCACATGATGTGGTCTTGATGGCATAGCAGTGAGCAATGTGTGGCCCGTGGGGTGCCAATCCCAGCAGAGGAGACCAAGGCCAATGTGGGGTCTTGGGGCCAGGCAGCCAACAGGAACACGGAAGGAAAAACCTGGGCATGAGAAAAATCGGACTCGCTTCACCTCTTTCATTTTCTGCCCTCTGCTAGAAGCGTAGCTACAGAGAAAAATCTCTCACTGTAATGAAGACTGCAGAACAAGCACAGTGACCAGTGGAAATGGACCTTTGACCTTGGTTAGTGATGGGGAACATTGGGGCTGCTGAGAACGGGAAGACTCAGCCATCCTGCTGTCTCAGGGGGCGGCTGTCTTGTAGAAATGTGGAGTTTCTCTTGTCAGATCCTCTGATTAAAAAAAAAATTAGACATCTGGATTTATTTATTTATATTTATATATGTATTTGGATTTTTTTAATAAATTTTTTTATTTTTTTATAAACATATAAAGTATTTTTATCCCCAGGGGTACATGTCTGTGAATCGCCAGGTTTACACACTTCACAGCACTAACCATAGCACATACCCTCCCCAATGTCCATTAACCCAGCCCCCTTTCCAGACCCCCCTCCCCCCAGCAACCATCAGTTTGTTTTGTGAAATTAAGAGTCACTTATGGTTTGTCTCCCTCCCAATCCCATCTTGTTTCTTTTCTTCTTTTCCTACCTCCCTAACCCCCCATGTTGCATCTCCACTTCCTCATATCAGGGATATCATATGATAGTTGTCTTTCTCCGATTGACTTATTTCACTAAGCATGATACCCTCTAGTTCCATCCACGTCATCGCAAATGGCAAGATTTCATTTCTTTTGATGGCTGCATAGTATTCCATTGTGTATATATACCACCTCTTTATTATCCATTCATCTGCTGATGGACATCTAGGTTCTTTCCATAGTTTGGCTATTGTAGACATTGTTGCTATAAACATTCGGGTGTACGTGCCCCTTCGGATCACTACGTTTGTATCTTAAGGGTAAATACCCAGTAGTGCAATTGCTGGGTCATAGGGTAGTTCTATTTTCAACTTTTTGAGGAACCTCCACGCTGTTTTCCAGAGCGGTTGCACCAGCTTGCATTCCCACCAACAGTGTAGGAGGGTTCCCCTTTCTCCACATCCTCGCCAGCATCTGTCATTTCCTGACTGGTTAATTTTAGCCTTTCTGACTGGTGTGAGGTGATATCTCATTGTGGTTTTAATTTGTATTTCCCTGATGCCGAGTGATGTGGAGCACTTTTTCATGTGTCTGTTGGCCATCTGGATGTCTTCTTTGCAGAAGTGTCTGTTCATGTCCTCTGCCCATTTCTTGATTGGATTATTTGTTTTTTGGGTGTTGAGTTTGATAAGTTCTTTATAGATTTTGGACACTAGCCCTTTATCTGATATGTCGTTTGCAAATATCTTTTTTTTTTTTTAAATTATTTTTATTTACTTTTTAAAATTAATTAATTAATTTATTTTTTAATTTTTTTAAATATATTTTTTAAATTTCTTTTCAGCATAACAGAATTCATAGTTTTACACCACACCCAGTGCTCCATGAAATGTGTGCCCTCCATAATACCCACCACCAGGCTCCCCCAACCTCCCACACCCCCCCCTTCAAAACCCTCAGGTTATTTTTCAGAGTCCATAGTCTCTCATGGTTCATCTCCCCCCCAATTTCCCTCAACTCCCTTCTCCTCTCCATCTCCCCATGTTCTCCATGTTATTTGTTATGCTCCGCAAATAAGTGAAACCATATGATAATTGACTCTCTCTGCTTGACTTATTTCACTCAGCATAATCTCTTCCAGTCCCGTACATGTTGCTACAAAAGTCGGGTATTCATCCTTTCTGATGGAGGCATAATACTCCATAGTGTATATGGACCACATCTTCTTTATCCATTCGTCTGTTGAAGGGCTTGGTTCTTTCCACAGTTTGGCGACCGTGGCCATTGCTGCTATAAACATTGGGGTACAGATGGCCCTTCTTTTCACCACATCTTTATCTTTGGGGTAAATACCCAGCAGCACAATTGCAGGGTCATAGGGAAGCTCTATTTTTAACTTCTTGAGGAACCTCCACACTGTTCTCCAGAGTGGCTGCACCAACTTGCATTCCCACCAACAGTGTAAGAGGGTTCCCCTTTCTCCACATCCTCTCCAACACACGTTGTTTCCTATCTTGCTGATTTTGGCCATTCTAACTGGTGTGAGGTGGTATCTCA
>PISX010034399.1:0-14024 GCA_004024625.1 Mellivora capensis
GACTTAAGCCCCTGTCCCTAACAGTTCCAAATCCCACAATTTCACCCTACGATCTTTTCTCTTTTTGAGTGCTTTTTATCGGTCTTCAAGTTAATGCTGGTCCCCAGTCTTAGGGGACTCTCGTATTGGGGTATTACTTCCCAATGCGTCTCCTCTGGTGGCTCCCTCCCCCTTTTGTTTATCTTCCGATACCAGTCCGTTGTTCCCGCTCGGCTTAACCTGCCCACTGGCGTCTTCTGCCCCCGTAGAGATCCTGACGTCCCACTGGCGTCTTCTGCCCCCGTAGAGATCCTGACCAGTAGAATTTTGATCTCAGGCTGATTTCATGAGTGATTGGAGTTCCTTGGTAGGTAATCAGCTCACTTTAGGGGACAGGTTGAACCAGAGCATCCTCCTAGTTCCTCGCCATCTTGTCTCCCCCAATCGCTCATAGTATGTTCTTATAATTGTTTGTATTTCTTTGGTGTTGGTTGTGATTTCTCCTCTTTCATTCATGATTTTATTTATTTGGGTCCTTTCTCTTTTCTTTTTGATAAGTCTGGCCAGGGGTTTATCAATCTTATTAATTCTTTCAAAGAACCAGCTCCTAGTTTCGTTGATTTGTTCTATTGTTTTTTTGGTTTATATTTTGTTGATTTCTGCTCTGATCTTTATGATTTCTCTTCTCATGCTGGGTTTAGGCTTTCTTTCTTGTTCTTTCTCCAGCTCCTTTATGTGTAGGGTTAGGTTGTGTATTTGAGACCTTTCTTGTTTCTTGAGAAGGGCTTGTACTGCTATATATTTTCCTCTCAGGACTGCCTTTGCTGTGTCCCACAGATTTTGAACCATTGTGTTTTCATTATCATTCGTTTCCATGAATTTTTTCAATTCTTCTTTAATTTCCTGGTTGACCCATTCATTCTTTAGAAGGATGCTGTTTAGTCTCCATGTATTAGGGTTCTTTCCAACTTTCCTCTTGTGATTGAGTTCTAGCTTCAGAGCATTGTGGTCTGAAAATATGCAGGGAATGATCCCAATCTTTTGATACTGGTTGAGACCTGATTTATGACCCTGGGTGTAATCTATTCTGGAGAATGTTCCATGTGCACTAGAGAAGAATGTGTATTCTGTTGCTTTGGGATGAAATGTTCTGAATATATCTGTGATGTCTATCTGGTCCAGTGTGTCATTTAAAGCCTTTATTTCCTTGTTGATCTTTTGCTTGGATGATCTGTCCATTTCAGTAAGGGGAGTGTTAAAGTCCCCTACTATTATTGTATTATTGTTGATGTGTTTCTTTGATTTTGTTATTAATTGGTTTATATAGTTGACTGCTCCCACATTAGGGGAATAGATATTTAAAATTGTTAGATCTTCTTGTTGGACAGACCTTTTGAGTATGATATATTCTCCTTCCTCATCTCTTATTATAGTCTTTGGCTTAAAGTCTAATTGATCTGATATAAGGATTGCCACCCCAGCATTCTTCTGATGTCCATTAGCATGGTAAATTGTTTTCCACATCCTCACTTTAAATCTGGAGATGTCTTCGAGTCTAAAATGAGTTTCTTGTAGGCAACATAGTGATGGGTTTTGTTTTTTTATCCATTCTGATACCCTGTGTCTTTTGATTGTGGCATTTAGCCCATTAACATTCAGGGTAACTATTGAGAGATATGCATTTAGTACCATTGTATTGCCTAGAAGGTGACTGTTACTGTATATTGTCTCTGTTCCTTTCTGATCTACTACCTTTAGGCTCTGTCTTTGCTTAGAGGACCCCTTTCAATATTTCCTGTAGAGCTTGTTTGGAGTTTGCAAATTCTTTTAGTTTTGTTTGTCCTGGAAGCTTTTTATCTCTCCTATTTTCAATGATAGCCTAGCTGGATATAGTATTCTTGGCTGCATGTTTTCCTCGTTCAGTGCTCTGAATATATCATGCCAGTCCTTTCTGGCCTGCCAGGTCTCTGTGGATAAGTCTGCTGCCAATCTAATATTTTTACCATTCTATGTTACAGACTTCTTTTTCCGGGCTGCTTTCAGGATTTTCTCTTTGTCACTGAGACTTATAAGTTTTACTATTAGATGATGGGGTATGGATCTATTCTTATTGATTTTGAGGGGGGTTCTCTGCACCCCCTGGATTTCAATGCTTGTTCCCTTTGCCTTATTAGGAAAATTCTCTAAAATAATTCTCTCCAATATGCCTTCTGCTCCCCTCTCTCTTTCTTCTTCTTCTGGAATCCCAAAAATTCCAATGTTGTTTCATCTTATGGTGTCACTTATCTCTCGAATTCTCCCCTCGTGATCCAATAGCTGTTTGTCCTTCTTTTGCTCAGCTTCTTTATTCTCTGTCGTTTGGCCATCTGTATCACTAATTCTTTCTTCCGCCTCATTTATCCTAGCAGTAAGAGCCTCCATTTTTGATTGCACCTCATTAATAGCTTTTTAAATTTCCACTTGGTTAGATTTTAGTTCTTTTATTGCTCCAGAAAGGGCTTTTATATCTCCAGAGAGGGTTTCTCTAATATCTTCCATGCCTTTTTCGAGCCCGGCTAGAACCTGGAGAATCGTCATTCTGAACTCTAGATCTGACATATTACCAATGTCTGTATTGATTAGGTCCCTAGCCTTCGGTACTGCCTCTTGTTCTTTTTTTTGTGGTGAGTTTTTCCGCCTTGTCATTTTTTCCAGATAAGAGTATATGAAGGAGTAAATATAATAGTAAAAGGGTGGCAAAGACCCCAGGAAAATTGCCCTTTAACCAAATCAGAAGAGACCCCAAATCGTGGGGGGGGGGAGAAGGGACAAAAAGAAGTTCAGAAAAAAAAATATTAAAAAAAGAAAACAAATAAAAAAAATATAAAAAAGAAAAAAAATATATATATTTGACTGGTGACTAGAACAAGGTCACCCACTTAATTGTGGGGCATTTTGGTCTCTTAGAAGAAAGTACCTCCCAAAATTTTAAAGAATGAAAAACGTATATAAGGGTAAACACAATGAAGGGATGGAATATGCCTATAAATATGAAAAACAATTTTTTTTTAATTTCTAAAAAAAGGAGTTGATAAAGTAAGTTCGTTGGGAGAATAAAGAAAAAGAAAGTGGAGAGAATTTGCTCAGGCTGGAGACTAGAACAAGCCCAGAGCTAGATTTAGGGTATATTTTGATCTACTAGAGGAAGTTGTACCCCAAATTTTTTAGAAGAAAAAAAATCTTATGTGTATAAAAAAAATAAAGTTAAATACTATGAAGGATAAAATATGACTATAATAATGAAGGTTCAAAAAAATTATTTTTTTGGAAAAGTATTATTAAGATAAACTAGTTAAAAAATGTTATGAAAGAAAAGGGTAAAAGTTAAAAAAAATTTAGCAGAAGAAAAAAAAATCAAATTAAAGAAAAAATTAAATTAACTGCAAGACTAAAGAATCATGGGGAGAAAGTCATGAATTCTGCTCTTTGCTTTCTCCTCCTCTGGAATTCCGCTGCTATCCTTGTTAAGTGAACTTGGTCTTGGCTGGATTTCTTTTGATCTTCTGGGGAGGGGCCTGTTGTAGTGATTCTCAAGTGTCTTTGCCCGAGGCAGAGCTGCACCGCCCTTACCTGGGGCCGGGCTAGTAATCCGCTTGGTTTTGCTTTCGGGAGCTTTTGTTCCCTGAGCGCTTTCCGTAGAGTCCAGAGGACGGGAATGAAAATGGCGGCCGCCCAATCCCCAGCCCGGAGGAGCTGAGAGTTCGGGGACCCACTCCTCAGTGCGCCCTCAGAGAAAAGCCCCAATCACTCCTGTCTCCCTCGCCTCTGGCCGCGCTCCGAGCTCACCCAGCCTGTGACCGGTTCAAGGTAACCCCGAGCTGAGAGCTCACTCCTCGGCTCTGTCCCTGTAGCCAGCTTTCCTGCTCTAATACCTGCGAGCTCTGCGACACTCAGACACCCCCGATCCTTCTGTGACCCCGCTGGACCTGGGGCCATGCTGACCCTGTGTGGGCTTCACCTTGGTTTAGCCTCTGGAGCAATGTCCCTCAGTGGAGCAGACT
This sequence comes from Mellivora capensis, assembly GCA_004024625.1. Classification (NCBI taxonomy): domain Eukaryota; kingdom Metazoa; phylum Chordata; class Mammalia; order Carnivora; family Mustelidae; genus Mellivora; species Mellivora capensis. Next base: position 4,020 of record PISX010034399.1, read on the forward strand.
TTTAAAAGTCCCGATTTAGTGCTCCGTTGCTCCGCCGCTTGCCAGGAGCCGGCCCCTCCCCCGCGGTCTATCCTCCCGTCGCTTTTGATTCACTTCTCCGCGGGTCCTATCTTTCAGAAAGTGGTTGATTTTCTGTTTCTAGAATTGCTGTTCTTCCTCTCTTCGATCTCCCATTGGATTTGTAGGTGTTTGCAATGGTTTGATAAGCTATCTAGCTGATCTCTTGCTACCCGATGTAGTCTCTGCCTGCTACTTCTCCACCATCTTGACCCCCCCCTTTTTTTAAAGATTTTTCATTCATTAGACAGAGATCACAAGTAGGCAGAGAGGCAGGCAGAGAGAGGGAGGAAGGGAAGCAGGCTCCCTGCTGAGCAGAGAGCCCGATGCGGGGCTCGATCCCAGGACCCTGAGATCACGACCTGAGCTGAAGGTAGAGGCTTTAACCCACTGAGCCACCCAGGCACCCCAACCACCCATGTTTTTATAACTTCTTTCTGCCCCATCTAGCTGAGTAATGGAGGGGAGGGTGAACAGGACTGCCACAATGTCACTGACCCCAGGACTTGCAGAAACTTTCAAAGGAGGTAGACAGGAGACAAAAGGCCAAGGCATGACCCTCCTTTGCATGGAATTAGGGAGAAAGGAGATTTTAGGTTGTTAATGTTGAAATAACTGTAGCTCTGTTCATAAAGCAAACTACTGAAATGTGTTAACGGGTCAATGCCTTGAAGGTATATTTATGAAGCAGGAATACATTTTACACCACCCCAGCCTGCAACAAAAATCATAACACTTTTTTTTTTTTTTAGATTTCTGCATCCTAAGAAGACAGAAGTCTCTCTTTTTTTTAATTTGAGTATAGTTGATATGCAGTGTTGCATTAGTTTCAGGTGTACAACATAGTAATTTGATAATTCTATACATTATGCTATGCTAATCACAAGTGTAGCTACCATCTGTCTCCATACATCATTATTACAATATTATTGACTGTTTTCTTTATGCTTTTTATTCCTGTGATTTATTCATTCCTTTATTGTAAGCCCACACCTCCCATTCTTCTTCACTCATTTTGCCCACCTCACCATCAAAATCTATCTGACACTGGGTCCCCACTTAGCCAGTGCAGCCAGAAATTCAATCTGCATCTTCTCTGTAGCCCCAGCTGGTCCCTGTGACATGGTGCTGGCTGCACAGTCAGGTGAATCCCAAGATCTGGCTTCTGAGGCCTTATTGGCATCAGCCTTGTCTGGACTTGCACCTCTCTTCTGCCACTTGCTAGCTGAAAGTAGTAAAGTTCACTGGTCTTTAGTACACATTGGGCAATATCTGTGCTGTGTGCTCATCTGAAGGCCAGTGTTAATTTTTTCTGGCAAAGTTTATGCTGGGAGACCTGTGCCCAGGACACAGTCTCATGAATTGTCCTTGTGGCCATGACCCCTTGAGGTTCTTCCCATCTCCATGGGTCTCTGCAGGGGAGTTGCTCAAATCCTTACTCTTAATGGAACCCCAAGCCACCATCTTCTTCTTCTTCTTTTTTTTTTGGTTCTTTTTTTTTTTCTTTTCAGCGTAACAGAATTCATAGTTTTACACCACACCCAGTGCTCCATGCAATGCGTGCCCTCCACAATACCCATCACCAGGTTCCCCCAACCTCCCACCTCCTGCCCCTTCAAAACCCTCAGGTTATTTTTCAGAGTCCATAGTCTCTCATGGTTCATCCAAGCCATCATCTTCTTCCCCAATCTTGTTTCTTCTTCCCAAGTACTTGCTTCTCTGCTCCTTTTTTTTAGGGAAGTGTCCCCCTCCGCCTGTCATCCCTGGGTCTCTCTCTTAGGATAGGGCTGGGCAAAAGACAGTAGGACACACATCACCTTGTTTTCTTACCAACTTATCTTTCACTACACATGGGTGACTAGTATCAAAAAGAGGTCCTGAAGCTTAGAGTGGAGAAAAATATTTATTTTCTGGTCTTTCCCTCTGCCATCCCTTCTCACTCTATTCTGTTGTCTAGATCTAACAGTCACCATAGCTTTGGCTTTCAGACAAAATATGTAAACAAAACAAACAACAAAAAATATGGTTTCCTACAAAGACATTTTAGGATTTTTATAAATATTGGAGGAGTCTGAGTAGGAGCTTCACTCTCTCTCCATTTTATAGAAAAGCAGAGCTGGAAACAATGGAGGGGGTATGGGTTGACTGTGGAAGGAGTCCTAGAAACCTGAATGACTTCTCAAGCTCCTGTGCTCAGTGGCTCCTGGTCTGGAGCCAAGCAGGTATCCAAACCCAATGTAACACCAGTGTAATTTTGTGAGCCTTTTAATGTTTGGATTTGACTTTTTAAAAAAAATCACTTATTTCTCCAAGTGCTTTAAAATATCCTTTTTGTATTTGTTCTTTGTTAGAAAAAGGGGAGGTTACCAAATTATGAGGCAAAATAAATAATAGAACTAGTCTTTTAGGAATTCATGATTTTATCCATTGATGGATTCACATAGAAGGTGAATTTTGGAGACAAGTTGAGTGTTGGTGAATAGGAAATTTTAAGTCTGAAACTGTGAAGAGTCTGACATGTTATGCCACCTGCAAGCTAACCAGTTATCCTGCCACAGTTTAGGTGGATAGATGGATAGGAACACACACGTGTGTATGTGTGCACACATTAGGATATCAGTCCTTTAGAAATTTATGGTATATATAAACACAAGACCTCTGAATCAAGGAACAGGGCTTTCACCCCTAGAGCAGTTTGTGTTGGTTCCTCCTGCTTTAACTTACCCCAGAGTGATGTGGTGAAAGCCACTAGATGTATCTGTGCATTTAGGATTTAAAATTAAGAACCTCAGAGCTTATATAGGAGTTGCTGGCACATCTGCCTTTCCTTTTCTTTGGGTAGAGGTGGGGGATGGGGAAGACAAGAGAGACAGAAAGATTGAAAGACTTTTATGTCTCTAGGTTTATAATCCTTGGAATGTAAACAGATTTTTTTCTAACTCCCTCCAGAAGTTTCTTTAACTTCTAAATTTGTTTGCCATACAATCATCCTTTAACGCAGTGTGCCAATAACTTTTTCTCAAAGAGCTCTGACCATGCAGAAACATGAAAATATCCATGAATTATTGTTTCTCAACAAGGAGTGGGAAATTTATTCTAAGAGTTGGAGATGACATGGGTGAAACCTCAGGTTCAAAATAGGAGGCACAATTAGAAAAAGGCTGACCTGACTGAAGACATAGCTGGGACAGGAGATAATGTATATTCAAATTATCAAAAGCAAACGTGCTGAATCCCAGATCCTTTCATCTGAGAGAACTTTCTAAATCAAATATATAGTGTTTGATGAGTTGGATTTAATTTTTTAAAATTTATTTTTCAGATATAGAGAGCACACAAACAGGGGGAGCCACAGGCAGAGGAAGAAGCAGGCTCCCAGCTGAGCAAGGAGCCTGATGTCAGACTTGATCCCAGAACCCTGGGATCCTGACCTGAGCCAAAGGCAGACCAATAGAGCTACCCAGGCATTCCTCATGAGTTGGATTTAAAAGAACTCCCCTTCCCCAAGGAAACAGTAACAAAAATGTAAAGTATTACATATGTTTTGAGTAGCTCCCATGATAGGATATAATTCAGTAGTAAGAGGATGAAATAAGCTTACAGTTGACTGAAGTTAACAGTACACATGCAGTTCCCTTGTAGCACTTACTGAGTGCTTTGCATAGGTCAAGGATTGTTCTCACATTGATTTATTCAATTTAATTCTGTAATGATCTTATAGGTATTATAATTCCTATTTTAGAGATTAGGAAATAAAGACAAAGAAAAATTGAGTAACTTGATGAAGTTCAGACATGTGGCTAAGTGACAGAGTCATGATTTGGACCCAGGCAATCTGAGTCCTTGCTTTTTCTACTACCCTCTATCTCTTGTGTCCTATTTTACTGTTTTCAATCACCAACAGGACTCTGGAGCTAAAATGCGGAAGTGTTTGAGATCATAGATACGGTTTTCCTTCCTTTTGTATGTATTAATGTCCATGTTTTCCCTTAAGCCTCATCAACGAAAGCTTGATTATCAATTGAGATAGGTTAGTATTAGTTATCTTTCTTTCAAGGTGTAAAAACACTGAAGCTTCTTTCTGTTCTTCATTCAGTTGCTCATAGAACAGGCAGAGCTTCAGAAGAGAATCTTCTGAGAAGGAGAAGGAGAGATTAAGCAGAAAGGTTTTTATCCAACTAGATATCCCATGGTCATTGTCAGAGACCTCAAGATTGAAGTTCTTATTTAGCTCTCCAGGTTCTGAAAACAAGGAAACTATTAAAGATGCCTGGCCTACCTGAAAGCCCTATGTGCAGTATCCAGTTCTTAATCCATCTCCCCATACTTAGTGCTATACCCCCTTAGAAATGTGTATATGCATAGATGGTACATCTGCAGCTTTGGTGGTTTCTCCCTAGACCTTCTGTAGGAAAATTTGGGGTTGTATGTTTGCTTTGCTATTCTGAATTTTAAGAATATTAAGTGGAAGAAGTAAGCAAGATATCTAAAGAATGCTCATTTATTTAAGTTAGCTTAATTATCTCCATTAAACTTAATTGCCATAATTGTTGCTTCACTGTCATAATTATTGTTCCTGTTGTCTTTACAAGGATCACCAAAGACATTGTGAGATTTGTGCAGTTGTTTACTTGGTGTTTGATTCTATTTGTGTTTCACATTTTATACTTCCTGCTTCTTAAGGATTGTGTTGTTCGCTTAGGATCGCAACCTGTCTCCAAATCTTTGAGGATGAGACAAAGAAATGTGACAGTTGTCAGCCTATAATAATATGAAGAAATTAACCATATAATACATAAAATCATGAAAAGGCACACATATTCCCCATAAGCCTACTAAAAACAGCTATCATTTCTTGGGATTTATAGGTGCCTTACATATAGTCTCATTTAATCTTAACGAAGTAGAAATTATCATTGTTTTGCAGATAATAACTGCAAAGGAAACAGAGACACAACAAAACCGATATTAAGGTCACAGAGTTAAGAAGTGGCAGTGTTGGGATATAATCCTAGGTATACTTTGAGCCCAGAGACATCCTGTTAATTTAGTCACTACAGTAACCGGGGTGCTAGGCTTCTTTCTGTTCTTTGATTTTAGGAGCCAGGAGAGGAAATAGTCTATGTCTTGAACAGCTCTAATATCTCTCACATGGTTTCTATAGTTTCAACCATTGAAAGTCCTCTTCAAGGTGCCTGGGTGGCATAGTGGGTTAAGTCGCTGCCTTTGACTTAGGTCATGATCTCAGGGTCCTGGGATCGAGTCCTGCATCAGGCTTTCTGCTCAGCAGGGAGCCTGCTTCCCTCTCTTTCTCTCTGCCTGCCTCTCTGCCTACTTATGATCTCTGTCAAATAAATAAATAAAATCTTAAAAAAAAGAAAGTCCTCTTCAAAAAATTGTCATTTTTGTTATAATAACAAAAAACAAAAATTTTTGTTATTTTCCTACTATCATGCTTTTCATTTTAGATTTTTATTTATTACATAAAATTATTAATGCAGGTAAACTTTAAAAAACAGTTATAGTTGGTAGTCCCAGCAAACCAAACTAATAATACTTAACATGCTCATTTTTGGCAAGGACCTAGTTAAAACCTGGGGGTGATAACACCTGGATGTGTTGCCTAGGGTCATTTATTCAGTTATTTCATTGCCAGTTAGTAGATTTCTGAGTCTGAAGAGGATGACACCTAAGAAGAGGTGAGTTTTGGTCTGATGAGAGGTCAGGTGTTCTAGGTAAGGTTAGATAAGATTCCTTAATCGTGCCACTGGGCAATTGACAGATGAATGGATAAAGAAGATACCATATATATATATATATATATATATATATATATATATATATATAAAATATATATTACTCAGCTATCAAAAAATGAAATCCTACAGTTTGCAATGGTGTGGAGGGAACTAGAGGGTATTATGCTAAGTGAAATAAGTCAGTCAGAGATAGACAATTATATGATTTCACTCATATGTGGAACTTAAGAAATAAAACAGAGGAGCATTGAAGAAGGGAGGGAAAAGTAAAATAAGATGAAATCAGAAAGTGAGACAAACTATAAGAGACTCTATAAATGATAGGAAACAAACAGTTGCTGGAGCGTAGGTGGGAGGGTTATGGGTAACTGGATGATGGGCATTAAAGGGGGCTCATGATGTAATGAGCATTGGGAATTATATGTAACTGATGAATCACTAAACTCTACCTCTGAAACTAATGAGACACTATGTATTAATTAATTGAATTTAAATAAAATAAAATAGTGCCATTGGACAGAATGAAGGTAGTTGGCTCAAAAATGGAGAATGAAGCATTTGATCTTGTCCAAAGGATATTCATTGTATGTTTCTCTTGCAAAGTCTTCTCTTTTTTTTTCTTATTTTATTGATTTGTACGGCATTTCCTCTGTTGACTAAGCCGAATAATTAGGAGTTGACCTTGGCTCTCCCTCATGGCACCCATTCCCCAGTCCAAACTCCCACTAAATTCTGTCTTTTTTTGCTGAATAGTTAAACTTCAATCAAACTCAAGCTCTTCTTCTTTTCTACACTACCTCCTTTCTCCCAAGCTATTCTCCAGTGTCAGAGTCAACTTTCTAGAATAGAAATTTGCTCAAGTCACTCATTGCTAAAATTTTTCAGAGACTCCAAAGGTCTAGTAGATAAAGTCCAAAATGTTTATCAGAGCACATAGCTCAGAATCTATTACACCACCCTAGTCCACATCTTTTATTTCTCCTTTAGGTATTCTGTGCTCTAGCCATGTCCAATTACCAGCATATTCTCAAATGGGTCATTTTCTTTTATTCCTCTTTAACTTTTTTTATATTGTTCTCTCTAACTAGATTCTCATTTCCATTTCTCATCCCATCTACTTACCTATATTGATATATATTTTAAGGACAATCAGTCCTCACCTCTTGAAGAAAATTATTCTTGACTATTGACTTTGAAAGGTGAAACAAGCTGCTCCTTTTAGCCTTATTTTCCTCATGGATATTAATTCATATCTTGTTTTCCTCCTCTTCCTCCTCTTTCTTCCCCTCCTCCTCCTTCTCCCCCTCCTCCCACTCTTCTCTCCAATCCTCCTCCCCTCCCCCTCCTTTCTCTTCCCCCTCATCACCCTCCCCTTCTTCTTCTCCTTCTCTTTCTCCCCCTTCTTCTCATTCTTGTTCTTTTTTTCTTTCACCTATTATCATTGAACAATTACTCTCTTGTCATTGATTAATTATTTATTGAATACCAACTATCAAAAGTTGTCCTTGGTGCTGGGTATATAGTAATGAGAAAACTGGATATGGTTCCTGCCCTTCTGAAGTCTAGAGTGTGAGAAAGACAAATCGTAAACAAACCAATGACAATAAAATTATGAATTAAAATATAAGATTAAAAAAATACCCAAAAGAATAGGAAATTAGAGGGGGAATAAGAGTAGAAGGATACCTGCTTTAGTCTAAGTGTTAAGGAGAGCATTTGCTGAAGAGGAGACATATTAGGGACCTACCTGTTTCTCAAGAAACAATCTTTTTGATTCACTGATTTTATTTCCTATCACCTTCTGTTATTTATTTCATTGATTTCCTCTGTATATTATTTCCTTTCTTCTGCTTATTCAAGTTTCATTTCTCTTCTTTTACTGGTTCCTTTTTTTTTTAGGTAGAAGGCTGAGTTTTTTTTTTGTTTGAAACCTTTATTCTTTCTAAGATAGGCATTTTTGTAATATAAATATTCCTCTAAATATTGCTTTATCTGCATCCCACAATTTCTGAAATGTGCTTTTGTTTTTATTCACTTCAAAATACCTTCTAATTCTTTTGTTTTTTAGTTTGATCCATGGGTTATGTAAGCATATGTTAACATGTTTCCAATTTTTTGGTCACTTTCCAGATATGTTTCCATTATTTTTTTCATTATTTAGTTCCATTTTGGTCTGAGAGTGTACTTTGTTTGAGACTTATTTTATGGCTCAAAATATGGTTTATCAGGATAAATGTTCTGTATGCACTTGAAAAATGTGTACTCTGTTGAAGTTTAGGTGTAATGTTTTGTAAACATCAATTAGGTAAAGTTGTTATTCAAATCCTCTATGTCCTTAACTGCTTTTCTGTTTACTTGTTCTACTGATTATTGAGAGTAGTGGTGAAATCTCTGAGTGTAAGTGGAAGTTTGTCTTTTCTCTTTGTAGTTTTACTTCATGTATTTTGAAGCTCTCTTATTAAAGGAATACCTTTTTAGAATTACAGTGCATGTTGGAGATCTCCTGGTGATCTCCAACATACGCAACGTTAGTGATTTAACAAATAAAGCAATGTTGTTTAAGCTGTTTCTTCTTCGGCATACACCATCTCTAGTTGATATGACTCTATTTAAAATTTCAATTGTAATCAATACTTCAGATTTTCAACTGTTTTCTGGATAAGTCTCATAGAATATCATATGCAACATTACACAATACCATATTACACAAATCCTAAATCTCCCTAAATTTGCCCCACTTCCTATGTTCTTCATATTAGTTAATGATGACTAATTTAGCACTTAAAAGAAGCCAAATAAGTTGTCTTAAATAAGACATTGCATATAAAAGACATTTGGATAAAGGCAACACAGGGCTTGTATGGAGGTATAGTGGTCTTCAGAAAAATCAATGTACTTCTATTTTTCTGTTCCATCACTCTTAAAAATGTGGATTCCATTACAATATTATCTCATGGCCCAAGATGGCTGTTGGATCTCTGGACATCACATCTAGGTTCCAAATAAGATGTAGGAAAAAGGAGTAGAGGGGGCCAAAAATGTGCACACTAATTGTCCTTCTAAGAAACTTTCCTAGAGGGGCCCTTTTATATTGTTGGTGGGAATGCAAATAGTGCAGCCACTCTGGAAAACAATATGAAGTTTCCTCAAAAAGTTAAAAATAGAACTACCCTAGAACCCAGCAATTGCACTACTAGGTATTTATCCAAAGTATACAAAAATAGTGATTTTAGAGGCATATACACTCCAATGTTTATAGCAGCAATGTCCACAATAGCCAAACTATGGAGATATATATTATGTATATATGTATAAATTCAACCATCAAAAAGAGTAAAATCATGCTGTCTTGGTGATCACAGCTTTGTAGTAAAGCTTGAAATCAGGTAATGAGATTCCACCAGTTTTATTTTTGTTTTTTAACATTTCCTTAGCAATTCGGGGTCGCTTCTGATTCCATACAAATTTTAGGATTTTTTGCTCCAGCTCTTTGAAAAATACTGGTGGAATTTTGGTGGGAATGGCATTAAAAGTATAGATTGCTCTAGGTAGTATAGACATTTTAACAATGTTTATTCTTCCAATCCAAGAACATGGAATGGTCTTCCATCTTTTTATGTCTTCTTCAATTTCTTTCATGAGTGTTCTGTAGTTCTTCAAGTACAGATCCTTTACCTCTTTGGTTAGGTTTATTCCCAGGTATCTTATGGTTCTTGGTGCTATAGTAAATGGAATCGATTCTCTAATTTCCCTTTCTGTATTTAGTAGCTGTGATCACCAAGACAGCATGTTACTGGCATCAAAACAGACACATAGACCAATGGAACAGAGTAGAGAGCCCAGATATGGACCCTCAACTCTATGGTCAAATAATCTTTGACAAAGCAGGAAAAAATATACAGTGGAAAAAAGACGGTCTCTTCAATAAATGGTGCTGGGAAAATTGGACAGCTATATGTAGAAGAATGAAACTCGACCATTCTCTTACACCGTACACAAAGATAAACTCGAAATGGATAAAGGACCTCAATGTGAGATAGGAATCCATCAGAATCCTAGAGGAGAACATAGGCAGTAACCTCTTTGATATCAGCCACAGCAACTTCTTTCAAGATATGTCTCCAAAGGCAAAGGAAACAAAAGCAAAAATGAACTTTTGGGACTTCATCAAGATCAAAAGCTTCTGCAC
>PISX010034400.1:0-14024 GCA_004024625.1 Mellivora capensis
GTCTGCTTTTGGGACTTGGGGAATAACTTCCCATACACACGGGAATGTCTGGTAGGGAGGGAGGCAGAGCGGATTTTCCTGGAGGCTGAGGTCAGTGGAGCCTTCCCACTGGCCAGATAAAGCCACGAATTCCAACCCGGTAGGAAAATGCAGGCAGCGGGGAGGAGAGACTGCCCCTCGAGGACGAGACTGAGGCTTTTCAGGGATGTCTATATGGCCGGTTTCCCTCAGAGACAAAGACAAGCCGTGGTCTGGACCAGACCTTGCCGTGTCTGGAACCAACACCAGCTCCCGGGACGGAGCTGACACTGTTCTTAGACCGGTCGCTCGTGAACAGAAGGTCTAGGTCCCATGAGAGGCTTTCAAGAAACACCCGCATTCCATCTGGGTCACGGGCTTCTAGAACAGTCCCACAGTGCATTTAGGACACTGCCTCGCTTTCTCTCTCTCCAAGGGCAAACTTTGACGACACAGCGACGTACTCGGCTGTGGCCACCAACGGGTACGGGCAGGTGTCGACCAACGCCGCCGTGGTGGTGAGAAGTGAGTGGTCCTGCCCGGGTGGGGGCCTGCCTTGCGCCTTCTGCGTCTGTCGGCGCCCTTCACCCGCTTCTCTTGCAGGGTTCCACGGGGACGAGGAGCCGTTCCACTCGGTGGGACTCCCAATTGGACGTAAGTCAATGCTGTTCCTTGCTGTGCAGGTAACTGTGTAGCACTAGCATGCGATTGCAAAGAAAGAGTTTTCTGAGGGTCAAATCTTCTTAAAATCATATTTCAAAAGATTCTTCCCAGTCGCTCCTGGTGGTGCTGGTCCACGGATAGCCTGTTTCCGTGTCCTTCTGTGGCCAGGGGGCATTTTAAGACACTGGTGAAATTGGGAGAGTTACATGTTTGAATCGGGGGGAAAAGCCCGAGTCCCAATCCTTGAGCTGAATGCTGGCTCCTGTCACCATGTCCTGTCCCGCACCCGGAACGTCCGTGCCCACTTAGAGCAAGCAGCCGCGTGGATCAGGACGAGGGTGAGGCGATGCTGGCTTTGGGCCGCCTCCCGCCTGCCTCCTGAGGGTCAACTGTTCCCCTTCCTGTGTGACCCCACGTAGCTCGTAGGTCTGCACCCCGCTGTCTCCTGTATCCCCCGCCCCCACTAATGCCTTCCTTCTCTGCTCTGAGTGCGTTCGCAGGGCGGCCGGCTGTCACCCGCCCGTGCCCTGTCTGCAGGGTGACCTGCAGCAGCCCTGTCTTGGGACGAGTTGGGGGTGTCTCTGAGCCCCTGGGTCAGTTCTTGGCCGGCAGGCAGGGATGCCGGGCTGACCCGAGCCCTGTGAGTGTGGGGAAAGCAGCTGTGCCCGGAGCATCTCTAGGACCAGGACTTGGTAGACCCACGTGCCGTGGCTCCTTGGTGGTTTGGGAGGTTCAGGGCTGACTTGCTCTTCCAGATTATAACTGTACCATCATCTGGGCTCTGGACGCTACAGGTCAAGTGTGGGTGAGGGACAGCCTGACCCACAGTGTGCCCGAGGGGAAAGCCTTTCTGGCAGCCACTGCACACCTGTGTGTCGTTGGCTCTCGGTCATTTCTGCATCGGTCATATTGGATTCTCGTGTGTCCGACAATCGGGAGTTGTGGAAGACCATGGATGGGTGAGCAGGACAGGGTTAGGGCCACATGGGGGGAGACAGGGCGGCCCCGAGAATGTGTGTCGGTGCCCCTGGGAATCCACGGACGATGCCGAATCCGTGGGGAGGAAGGCTGATGAGCCCAGGATGCTGGCGGCGAGCTCAGACGCCATCCCTGGTCTCTCTTTGGCGACAATTCCATCTAAATAAAAACTTGGCAGTATTTACACCGGACCAAATTGTACAGATCATGACCTAATAGATGCCCGTGGATTCAACACAGGTGACTATTTTGACATTTTTTTCCAATTGCTTTTTAAAAATCGAAGTCCATTTGGCATGGCATGACCTCACCATTTCAGAGGTGCACTTCGGTGACCCCTGGTAGGAGCTCAGGGTCTCAGGAGGTGATGGAACTGCCCTCCTTCCCTCCCGTCCCGCCCCCGTGCCCTCCCATGGAGGAACCGTCCTCTGGAAATTCCCAGCTCTTTAGAAAAATCTCCCCTGCATGCACATATTTCTAAATTAGACATCTTTGTTTGTTTTGAAAATTTACTGTGCATTTTCTTCTGAAATGTACCCCCCACCCCACAGCTAAACGTTATGTTTTGAGATTTAATTTTGCTGCCTCTGGATGTAGTTGGTTCACTTTCTGCACAGAGTAGAGGGCGTTGTGCTGATGAACCACAGTGGGTTCTGAAGCCCAGAACGCTGCGCCTCGGGGTCAAGGGGACCTTCTGGAAGACCCACAGGTTGGGGCTGACAAGGATTTTAGCCCTTTGGTCTCACCACGGGGCTCAGACTCCACGTGACCACCCTGTGCCTGGAGGACGGGCTGCCTCTCCGTGACGGGTTTTCTGATTCCTCGGGAGGGGCTTGGCATCTACTCCCCACGGCTGGGGTGGAGTCAGAGGCCACGGGTGCTGGCCAAGTGGGGGAGGTCCTCCTCCGGGTGCGTGGGAGGCACCTTCTCGCCTCTGAGTCCACACACGGAGAAGGGAGCCCGGGTCTCCTCGCGGAGCCCATGGTCAGGACTTCGTGCGAAACCTTATCACCTTCCAAAGACCCCGCCTCCTAATACCTTCTCACTGGGGCCTAGGGCTTTGATGTGTGAATCTGGGGAACACATGTTTATTCCCGAACTCACTCTCTCGGGGGTGTGGGTGCGTGAGGTCCTGGGGAAGTGCACCCCTGCTGCGTGGGCACTGGACTGCCCCTCCCGCTGTAACCGTGTCCCCTCGTCTGCGCAGTGCCCCCTTCGTCCGTGATTCCATACATGCACTTCGACGTCCAGTTTCTGGAGAAGTTTGGGGTCACCTTCAGGAGAGAAGGCGAGACGGTCACTCTCAAGTGCACACTGCTGGTGACCCCGGAGCTGAAGAGGGTGCAGCCGCGCGCCGAGTGGTACAGGGACGGTGAGTACGAGGCAGGGACCGCCGCCCCAGCCGGGGACACTGAGCTCCGCGTCACCTGGCTGAGAGCGAACGGTAAGCTCAAGTGGTGGTTTGGTGTTGACCCCCACCGTGGGGATGACCGCAGGCAGCATGGCCAGCAGAGCACCTTGACCTCCACCCCGGGGATGTGAACAGGTTAGCAGGGATGCCCACATTTGGATGAGTCCCAGGAGTTTTCTCCATAGCGTCACCAGAAGGGTCTTTCTGTGATTAAATAGAACAAGTGCGGTGTCTGTGCCCGTTTTTCCGCGGCTGGAACAGCGCTCACAGTTACTAGAGGCTGTGGAGTCCTGGGCTCTGTCCTGAGTGTGAGGTTTCTCTTCCATCGGGTCTGTGAGACAGGGTTGGGGCAGCTCCCCGGGGCCTGTGGGGAACTCCCCCGGGGCGGAGATAGGCAGACTCCCCTTCCTTCTCAGTCTGCACCCCTCTGTGGGGCCGTCCTCCCCACCCTGTGCGTGTGGACGGTGCAGGGGCATTTTCCTGCATCTTCTGTGGGCAGGGGCTCCTGAAGGACTCTGGCTTCTGTGGGGCCAGCGAGACTGTCCTGCTTATACTTACTTGGGACCTAACACCATGCAAAGTATTACAAAGAAGCCCATGCCGGCCTGCCCAGACGATATTTATAATCGAGCTGGGGGAAAACAGAATTGCAAAGCACGGTCTCTTTAAAGTGTGAGAAATGTCCCAGAACAGGGTGTGACGCTTTGCCAAAGAACAGGGTGTGACGCTTTGCCAAAGGCATGGCACTGACCACGTGTGCCGACCCTGTGGGGCCCAGCGAGGGGGCGAGACTCTTGGTGGTGACAGAGGAGATCTAATTTACCCTCGGCCGTTCTAATTTAAGATGTAAGATTCGATGGAAGTTCCAAGAGTCTCGTTTGTCCTTTCTAGAGAGAATGGAATAGATTTGAGGAGCATTGTTGTTGGATCCCCAGAGGACAGTGATGTTAGTTTGGAGTGTTTCCCAGTGACTAGAAAGTCCTGGATTCCCGGGGACGCGGCCGAGACGGGTGTGCGGGGAGCGCGCGTGCTGAGCCGCCAGCAGGCCTCTTCCCCGCATCTACCCGGATCCTTGCGGAAGTCAGGGGCTTAGCTGAGCCCGGCGCCTCTTGCCCACAGTCATACTCAGGCCTCCCCGGGCTTGGGATATAAGTGGAGACCATGGGAGACCATTCTCCGTGGCTTTATTTGTAGACATTAAACTGCAGGGAGATGTTTTTTTACTCTTTAAATTTAATGTGCTTTGAGCCCCCAGGTGGCTGGTACGCTTTCAGGTGACATTAGTCCAAGGACTGTCACCCTCAGTCAGGCTCTGCAAACGGGACCTGTGGAACTGGGGCCCCAACTGAGATGTCTTAGGACTCGATCTGATCCGAGAGGAAAACCAAGGTTACTCCGGATGAAACCCAGGAGCACCTTTGGGTGTGATTTGCTCTTGAGACCGATTTGGCAAGTCACGGGGTTGTAACGGGCCCAGTGATGGGTGGGCTTCTGCTCAGGGAACAGGCTTCCGGCTAGGCCGCCCCTCCGACCGAGCCTGCGTGCAGCTGACGGCCCGAGGCTCACTTTATACACGTGCTGCCCATTCCCCATGAATGGCCAGTGAGTATCCATCCGGCGGCCCTAACAAAGGCCACAGCCCCGGGCAGCCGGAACATCAGACCGACGTCCTGCACTTGTGTGGGCCGGGGGGTCCAAGATCCGGCGCTGACAGACTCTGCTCCCGGTGAGAACTCTCCTGGCTTGCAGCCCTGCGAGCCTTCCCTCTCAGCTCCAAAGTGATGGCGTCATCACCCCGTCTCACGGGTTCCCGCCTGGGCGGTTACATTTTAGAATTGCGTGTTTCATTATGTTACATTGTATGTGACACATTGTGTTACAATGTATTTTTGTTGCCCTCACCTGTTTATCAGGTCCTGTGCTAATTCCTCTGGGAAAGAGAGAAAAATTGATAAGGCACCTTAAAATATCTATTTTTCTGACACTTTTGACTTTGTACTCACAGTACTGCTGCGTGGGTGGGGCCTCCTAGTCACCGTGAAGGAGCACCTGAGCACTCTGTGGGGCACAGTACTCCTCAGCCTGCCGGTCAAGTTGGAGACTTTAAAAATAGAAGCACAGCTCCTTTTTCTCATACACATGTGGTTTTTATTGCCAAAAAACCCCCAAATTATAATTTCATTCCCCAAGAGTTTTTCTTACCACTCGGCCGTAGAAGGTATCTCAGTGCGTGTAGGTTAAAACGGGAACATGCCTGCCCTTGGACGTGTCCTTCACAAAATAAGACCCCACACCCGCATCCCCAGGACGGTGGGTATCCTGTGCCATGGTCGGCTGGAGGGCCCCGTGCCCCATTCCATGGTGGTCTGCATTTGCCCCAGGGCTCAGGGTTGGAGTTGGTCCATTTTTTCCCGTTAGGAACAATTCTTGAACGAAGTCACTGTCGCGTACCCGTTCGCTACCTTGGGGCCCATTCTCGGAGCGTGCGTTGGGCGCCCAGACAACACGCCCACTGTAGGGTTTCGGCCCATGTTCCTGCTCATGGGACTGGCTGTGCTCCCGCAGGCCGGAGCGGGCAGCGTCCCTCTGTCCCTTCCAAGCAGGGATGCAGCCATGTGGTTGTGTTTGCCTGACAGTGGGGAGGACAGGGGTCGCTTCTCCTTACGTCTGCTGCTGCTCCTTGGTTTCCCACATTGCTGCTTCTTGCCCGGGCCTTCGGCCAGACTCTTTACTGCTGCTTCCGGTACTCGCTGTCAGGCACAGAGTGAAGGGCCGTCACTGAGCCAGCCCTGGGCACAGGAGGGTGTCACCTCCACAAAACCATGGTGGTGCACGTGGTGAGACACTGCGGGTGTGCCAGGGGCAGGGAGCTGGCCCCGGCCCACCGCCATCCCCTCAGGCAGAGACACACTCTGCCTCTGTCCTTCCGACGCTGACCTTGGTCCCATCCCAGATGCCCCTTCCCTTGCCTCGGCTGTTGTGTGTGCTCCCGTGTGAAACGCGGCTCTCCGATGGTTGGGAGGCTGCGGTTTCCTCCCTCCGCGTGAGGCTCGAAACCTTGCCCCCTGCCCCAGGCCCCTCTGCGCACGTACAGTCTGATTTCCTTGACGGTTTCTGAAGCCGTCCCGATGGCCGCTCTTGCAGATGTGCTGCTGAAGGAGTCCAAGTGGACCAAGATGTTCTTTGGAGAAGGCCAGGCCTCCCTGTCTTTCAGCCACCTGAACAAGGACGACGAGGGCCTGTACACCCTGAGGATTGTGTCCAGAGGGGGCATCAGCGAGCACAGCGCCTTCATGTTCGTCCGAGGTGCGTGGCCGGGGTGTGCAGGCGGCACCACGAGGGCGCGGGCGCGGGAGGACGGGACCCCTGACGAGGGCGGAGCAGGTATGTGTGTGCGGCGGCTCGCTGCGCTCCTTGCAAACCTCCTGATGGGGACGTCGGGGTTCCCGTCCTGGGCGTGTCTGACCGTCCATCCATGACATAAGGAAGCTATAATTGGGAACAGGTCGGGCTCCCAACTTCTGCGTCTCTGTTGATGAATTGGTAGAATGTATCAAACGACTTCTCAGCCTGAACACTCCCCTGTTGCTAATTCTCAAGAGATTTCAAGAACGAAGAGGGGTCCCAAGTAGGGAACACCGGGGAGGGGGCCCCCTCATGCCCCAGCTTGCTTGCGAGGCGAGGCCCTGACGCTAGGACTGCAGTCACCAGCACCACCGACCTCGGTGAGCGAGCGTCCGCGGCACCAGCCCGGCGGCCAGCCCCCGCTTGGAGCTTCACGCCCAGAGTCCGTGTGCGCCTGTTTGCGGTTCCTGCCTTCCCCGGGGGCCCAGGACCTCCACGTTATGGGAAGGAGAACAGAGTCGTGACAGAGCAGGCGGGTTAGATGCTCTGCACCTTCTGTGCTGGGTACACGCACATGTCCCACCCTCGCTGTAGTGCGTGGACACGGGGACCCGCCACCTGGATGAAATCACGTCTATCCTGCGTACGCAGTGCCCGCAGATGTATCTCTGCACACGTGTGTCTGTGCACATGCAGAAATGCCTACATGCGTGTGTGTGCATGACCTGAAACTCTGACACTGACCTCATGAGCAGGTGCCGTGATTCTCTGAGAGGGGACTTCTCCAGGGTGGGGCAGCTGGGGGCCAGCTGTCTGGGCCCGAAGCTGGAGGCTTCTTGTGCACACTCCTAGCCCCCGGGCCCTTCTGGGCACCTGCTGGAGCTCTGTCCTGCCTCTACTCCCAGGCCCCCTGCGGTCTCTGGCTTAGAGACCCCTCCTCCCAGGGCCAGCTGAGCCACCCCGAGGATCCCAGAACACTTGGTTCTAGTTGGCGGGCTCAGCTGTCCCGAGCCTGTGGCGGGCCTCTGGCATTCTGACAGCCTGCCCGGCCTTACCCACCCTTGCTCGCTGTTTCCCTCCCCGCCAGCTCCAGGTTCCGTGGGCCTGGAATAGTCCTACCAGCATATTACTGTTTCCAAACCGCAACTGTTGGATCAGAGCACGAAAGAGGGGCTGTATCATCAGGGAATATTATAATTAAAAAAAAAAAAAAGGAGCACACAGAAAACAAGTCCACGCACCCTCCCCACATCCCCGAGACAACATAAACTTGCTGGGCTGGGGTTTTAGACCCTTCCACAAAGTTTTACCATTTTTATTGGGCTGGCATTAAAGTGTACCTTCCATTTTCTGTGCTTGCCTTCTGGCAAGATGTTTCGCCCCATAAAAAGGCAATAAATACAACATAGCTGAGCTCGCCTTGCTTATTCAGCACCAGCAGCAGGAAGAAAATAATGCATGTGTGAGGGAGTTCCACTGTCCTGATTACTTTCTGAGGATTCTGAAAGCAAAAGAAGATATTTGGCTCAACGTCAAGGAATCCTTAGCTTTTTAATATGTTGAGGAAAATCTCACAAGATAGTACACAGTGTTCACGGCCACCCAGGCAGTAGACTGCTCATGGAAGTTAACGGTTTGCGTGCCCTTTGGGACCAGCGCTGATGGCCTTTGGGGCCCCTGTAAGAACGTCTGAAAACCAGATGTACCTGAGGCGTGCTCACCAACGGTCATGAAAGTGCTGTGCGGACCCAACGCTTGCTCACCGCTTGCAGAAAAGAAAAAGCTTAGGTCCTCCATCTCCTAAGGACTTGGAAAGATAGAAGCGTCTAAGGTAGTAGTTCTCAAGGGTTAAAAAGGCCACCTTCTCAGCCTTGTTTCTTCAGTCAGTTTTTGATGTGACATTATGTGACAACCCTCCATCCAGAGAAGGTGACTTTCAACTTCAGAATCAATTATGAAAAATCATGGGCTTCAGTATTTTCTAGTCGATGGAATGTTTTCGACTTTGAGAACTCATAAATAGGTTTATATTTCTTGTCACCAAGCCACCATAGTCAAAAAATGAGTCAAGGCATTTAGACGTGAGGAGCAGGAGGAGTGGACTCAGATCGGGGGGATGGAAGTCTGAGTTTGAAGAAGTGGGCAACAGGCTTTCTAGCACCCAACCATGTGCCTGTTCTCCCCTCCCACCACTGCAGATGCTGACCCACTGGTCACTGGGGCTCCGGGTGCGCCCATGGACCTGCAGTGCCATGACGCAAACCGCGATTACGTCATCGTGACTTGGAAGCCACCCAACACCACCACCGAGAGCCCGGTCATCGGCTATTTCATTGATCGGTGAGTGCCTGCTGCCTTCCTCAAGGGCTGGAGGCGCTCCTGAAGCTGCAGCTAAGGTCGGGCCAGACAACGTCTTTGGATAGTTCTCTAAGTTCAAGTTCATGACACTGTTCTTGGTGGGATCAGGTCCTTCCCTCTGGTTACTTAGCGTGCATGACTGAGCAGTTGGAACACGGTGGGGTTAGGGTAAGTAGATTTCTGTGTGTTGTAATTATTTGCCTGTTCAACACCCTGTATTGAATCCACCCCCCAACTTTTCTAGACACACAGAGCCCCGGTTCTGGGTTCTCGGAAGAGTTCAGTCCTGCTTCTCCCTCTAGAGGAGGAGAAAATGGGCACAGAAACGTAGCTGGGAAGGTCGCCGGCCCATTCGTACCCAGGTCCCTTTCTTCCTCTCCATTAAACTGGGTTTTCTCCTTGCTTCCAAGAAAAAAAAATACTGATATTTCAAAATCTAAAATATTGGAATTTACTTTTGAGCTAATCACTTAACTGTGGACATCATTAAACTCATGGGACCTAATTCTTTCACATTCCTTTACTGGGTGTGGAGCTCAGGGGCTGGGAAGGAAACCAAGCAGAGCCGGTGAATTTATTGGACACGCAACTTATGCCCCAATTACACACTTCAATCATCAAGAGAAATTATAGTAAAAACAATGAATTCAGAAGTAACACAATCGTTCTGGGGAGGAATTTAAGATATTATGTGTATAACACACAGTAAAATAAGATGTTTATTTCAGAAAAACCATTCAAGTCTGGTTGCTTTTAAGTTGGTTAGGTTCCCTTTTCCACACCAACAGAGCTACTTGTTTGCATAAAACATTCCCCGTCGGGATAGTATTTGGAAATGCTAAGGTCAGATTTGTGGAGTGCATTGGGTAGGGTTTACCTTGAACTAAAACCAAGAAAAACAAAATAGAGCAATTGCTGTTTTCCTGTGACATTTGAACATTTTTTCAGCCATTTGGAAAAAACAATTTCATCGTCCTTCTTAGGTAGGGATCCACGCCCTGCCTCTGTCATTAACAGGGACGAACCCAACAGAACCTTCCGGGTGGAGGACCCCGCAGCGGCCAGCTTGGGGGTTAGCTGAGGGGCTCCCCTACCAGACTCAGTTTGGACCGTGTTCTGGCTGTAACAGGTTGGCACACGTGGGTCACAGAACTCGCATTAAAATTCTGGATCATTAGGAGAAAGAGATTTGGTTCTCTCTAAAGCAAATGTACAGCCCTGGCTTGGAATAGCTCCAAAAGATGACTTTTCTGACCTTGCTGTGTTCTCTTGGGGATTTGACATGGGGTTTTGTTGCTGAAATTTCTCAGCCTGTGAAAACTGCAAGCCACTGTCTGCATTTCCACGTGTCTGGTCAGGACTTAATGTTTTCAAAAGACTTCCAAATTCCACATGTGAGGTGCTGGAAGGACACATCTCATCGGCATTGGGACAGACTGAGCCTTCATTCTGGACAGATTTCACTCCCAGGCTCTCATACAGCGGGCCGCGTGTGGGGGACCGGCGGCGAGGGCCGTTTCGTTCTGTGCGCTGGCATGGGGCATGCAGAGGGAGCGTAGGGCACCGCTGATTCTGCTGTGTGAGTTGGAAAAAGGACTGTCAAGGATACATCTCACGTGACTTTTGGAGGAGATTTTGCCTAAATGTGGTTGAAGGCTGGGATGGGTCTTCAGGCTATAAATTATAAGGCTTCTAAATAAGTACATAGATATACTTTACATATCCTAAATGGCTCTGTCTTTTTAAGATTGTTCGTACTGCTGCTTATGTAAATCTAGTGCTGTAATGCTTCGACTTCTACAACGTCACGTGGTTTCCGGTGAGAGGTGTCCATATGCATGGAATACATGTGTAATGTACACACAGACCCATGTGTATTTATGCGACTGATGTATTTGTGGTTCTCCCCTCGTTTTTATTTCAAGATGTGAAGTGGGAACTGACAATTGGGTTCAGTGCAATGACGCCCCTGTGAAAATCTGCAAATACCCCGTGACCGGACTCTTTGAAGGAAGGTCGTACATTTTCCGCGTGAGGGCGGTCAACAGCGCGGGCATCAGCAGGCCTTCCAGAGTGTCCGAGGCTGTGGCTGCCCTTGACCCTGTTGACCTCAAGAGGTTACAAGGTAGGTTGTGCAGATTTTAAGCCCCAGGGGTGTCTTGGAATCTTGGGGCCATTTTTATGGGATTTGTTCTCTCTTCTACGCTCAGCTGTGGACGAGTTTTAAGGACGTCTTCGAGGACTGAGCATGGTGCGGTGACATTTTACAGTGCCCCTATGTCCGCGGGTGTCACTTTAGGAGAGGGTGTGGCCAGGCGGGCGTAGTCTCCAACACCGGCCGCGGTGCCGCCTTCCCCGTGCTCTTCACTGAGATCCAGTCAGACTGGTTCAGAATTAGAGTTTTCTTGGTCCATCAATGATGTAATTTCCACACATTTAATAAGACTCGGAAGGCTTTGAAACCAAGTCACTTTATTTCATGTGGCAATTTCATGTGACACAGATGCCTGAAAGGGCTTGGGCCCTTAAATATGGTGTGAAGTGAGCCCCTGCATTTCCCTTGCCCGCATGGTCTTCTGAACCCAGTACAAAGGTCTGAGAAGCACTAAGTATGAAGACTGCTTCAAAGTAGCGTCTGATTCCCTCAGAGTTGTGAGCGTGTTGTGACCATTACGCAGGGCGGATTTGGATCTTATGCCGAGTTAGGGGAACTGGGGCTTTCTTGAAGAAACCTTTGGACGCCAAATTCAGCATCTACTTTTCTCTCTGCAGCGGTACATTTGGAGGGGGATAAAGAAATCGTCTTCTACCAGGATGACCTCGAAGGTGAGTGGCCCTTGAGCACTGCGGCCCCGCTGCCCGTGCCCTATGGAGTCAGGATGGTGGCCAGAGACCAGAGCGATGGACAGCCAGCACCCGGGGGTTGGGTAGAGCCCGCGCGTCAGCACTGCAGCCGTAGGTCAAGTCTGCAAGCATGTGGCCTGTAGAAGTTAGGGGACGGGAACAAGGTGGGTGGAGGGCGAGGATGGGATCCAGGGTCCTCCCGGGAGGTTTCATGGCTTCCATGTCGGTCCTGGGTCCTCTTGGGGCTGCGCAGAGAAGATCAAACTGAACCCGAGTCTTTGTCACTGGCTGAGGCTGGGCCCTTTCTCTCAGACTCCATGACTAGAGGACTGTTTCAGTTTTTCTTTTTAAACGAGAATTTTTATCTTTAGTATTTTAGTTGAAATGGACAGTGTTCCTCCTGTCGGTATCCCTGGTATATGCATATAAGTGATATGTAATATAAATGGGTGTCCCTCATTTATATTGGATTTTCTGAACACTTCTCTCTGATATTCCTTTCAGAGGTAGCTAGGAGGATCGACTTACTAAGGAGGGGAACCTGGCATTATTAACCAGAAATCCAGAGATTTTGAGCAGACTTAGAATGAGAGTTTGTCGAGGACAAAAAACAAGTTACAAGTGAAGAAACATGAATTTGGAGCTAGTGCCTCAGGAGATGCACTTTGAAGCTGTCTTTTAAAAAATTGCTGCAATCTTAAAATAAATATATATATATATGTGTGTGTGTATATATATATATATATATATGTATATATATTTGTAAATTAAAAAAAAAACTGCTGCAGTCCCAATGCTCTTTCCCCAAAGAGCTACAGACCTAGGAGTTCATTGGTTGACTTTCATGTTTGCCCCCAGACGGTCTCCAGACCATTGGATCTTCTGCACCTATAATGGCTTTTCTCCAGAAGAACACATAATTCCCAGAGGGACACCCCTCAGTGACATTTAAAGTCTTAGTTAAGACCTCCACTTCCAGGCATACTCAGAAATTGGGGAAGGTGTCCAGTAAATAAACCACACACAAAAAAAATCCAGGAAAGGTTGACTTCCTATGACTTCTAAATAAAGGATTGAAGTGTAGCTATTGGAACGTGTAAAATCTGGCTCCTACTTGCAGAGGAAGCCATGTTCCCGTAGCAGACCCGCCCACATAAACATGCATTTTTGACATGAGAGCAGGAAGGGAAGTTCTCTTCGTCACCTCCAGTAGGCTGATGGGATCAGGGCGAAGGGAACCACCCAAGGTCTCCTATGTGGGCGCGTAGACGTTCAAATAAAACTACTCTCCAGGAGGAGGCATAATCTGCATTATGTAAAGGTGGGAGCATGAAGCAGTGTAATCGAGCCCTCCAGTGGGAACCGTGCCCTTCTGGGGAACAGAGCTCTCTCTCCGTGTACAGACAGGGATGTGCTGGGGATAAATCCCAGCTATGAAGTGCCAAAGCCAGAACTAACGCATCGTAACACACTTAGCTGTCTGATCGATAGAATGGCTTCCAGACACAGTAGATCTTTCCAGCCAGAATAGACTCACTGATACCATTTGCCATCTTTCTTCTTACATTTCTTTTCTGTGAGAAGGCAGCTTTTCTGGCTGCCTGGGGCCTTACCTTCATTTTGTTTGATTCCTTCTCGAACTTGGCTGTATCCTGTTCATTTGTGGGTAACGTTCCTGGGGCTCAGCCTGTAGCTGGTCATTCGAGGCAGAGGCAAGGACCCTCAGCTGGAAAGCTGTCTGGCTGGGACACTGAGCCTCCTGGGGCTCCCGCTCTCTGGGAAGGCTTTGCACACCACAAAGGGGTGGTCCCTGCCATCTGGTGCAGACCTAGGAACAAGGGTAAGCTCCGTGACCTGCTTTAGGGTCTGCAAATTTCATGAGTTTACTTTACTCACTTTAAACAACAAATGCTTTCTCTAATTAAAAAAAAAGTCCTCTCCAACACACGTTGTTTCCTGTCTTGCTAATTTTGGTCATTCTAACTGGTGTGAGGTGGTATCTCAATGTGGTTTTAATTTGAATCTCCCTGATGGTTAGTGATGATGAACATTTTTTTCATGTGTCTGATAGCCATTTGTATGTCTTCATTGGAGAAGTGTCTGTTCATATCTTCTGCCCATTTTTTGATGTGATTATCTGTTTTGTGTGTGTTGAGTTTGAGAAGTTCTTTATAGATCCTGGATATCAGCCTTTTGTCTGTACTGTCGTTTGCAAATATCTTCTCCCATTCCGTGGGTTGCCTCTTTGTTTTGTTGACTGTCTCCTTTGCTGTGCAGAAGCTTTTGATCTTGATGAAGTCCCAAAAGTTCATTTTCGCTTTTGTTTCCTTTGCCTTTGGTGACATATCTTGAAAGAAGTTGCTGTGGCTGATATCAAAGAGGTTACTGCCTATGTTCTCCTCTAGGA
>PISX010034401.1:0-14055 GCA_004024625.1 Mellivora capensis
GCACTGCCTCTCTCATTGTGAAAGGAGTCACACATTGTTAGATAGTTTTCTGTAAAATGGTGCTCTTTTGGAATTCTGATTCCTTTTTCATATGTTTTATAGATCAGGGAAGCAAAGAAACAATAAGAAATGAAGAGAGAACAAAAGCTTTTCCTTGCTGAAGTACATAATTTGAAAGTAAGAATACCTTCTTTGCCTGAATTGTGTTCTAACAACAGAAATAAAAGTAATGAAATATTATTATTATTTATATTATAGTTATTTCTAAGATTGATTGATTTGAGAGAAAGAAAGAGTGAGGGGTGGGGGTCTGAAGGAGAGAGAGAATGCCAAGCAGACACTGTGCTGAGTGTGTCGCCTGATACAGGGATCAATTCATGACCCTGAGATCAGGACATGAGGCAAACGAAAGCAGGAGTCAGACAGTCCACAGACTGGGCCACCCAGGTGCAACCCAGGTGCCCCAAGGAATGAATCATTGTTACTCATTCAATATATATATATTCTTCAATATATTTTCTTGAAGGAGAACATCAAAAAGGTGGAAGAGATTAATGAAAATTTGAAGGACACCCTTCATTGTAAACAGGCTCTCTTACAAGCTGAGAGAGAAAAGAATATCAAGAATGTGGATGTGGTAAGAGTTCGGTGTTAGTTGTCCTATAATGTGGCTCTGGAGGCTTTTAGTTCATTGGGTGAGGTGAGTGCGGCATACTCCTGTGCTGTTTACGCAGTAGAGCGTGGGCATCTGGGACCTGCAGCTCCTACTGTACAGTGAGCTGCGATTTCACTTAGGAAAACCCCGATGAGGTTTGCTATTTCAAGGTCTAGGAAGTATGGTTTATTGCACAGCTGGGTAATCATCACATCATTCTGCACTGCCCTCCATGTTATGTAGAAAATCCCACAAAATACGTGAGCCATGAAGGGCGATAGCAAGCCCAATTGTATAGTAGAAGATTATTTTATATCTGTTCCACTAAGAAAGCCATTTGTGCATTTTTCGACATGAACTAGTTTCCTTACTTTCCCCTTATTCTGTTTATGCCTCAAGGGCTTTCTTTGTTGCCCTCCATGATCCTATCCTGTTAGGTGCCCTTATGTCTTTTCTCAAATCTGTCTTAAAGGCCCAAGATGAACTGGGGGATCAAGAGCTGAGAGCCTTGACATCCAAAAACCAAGAACTGAAAGGTATGTTGTTTTCGGGGAAGAAATCTCCATATGGTGGCAATGAGTTTGCATCGGGCAGGGAAAGAATGCCTTCCTGCCTTCAAGGTCTTGCCCTTCTCCTTTCCCCATTAAAACCAAGTTCTCAGGTCATGGCACAAACACACAAAAGGAAAGTCATCCTTTACAGAAAGTAAAAAGTTCTTGGAAGACCAGTATAATGCCCTGAGTTCTCAGAAAACAGCTATAGAAGCAGAATTGAACCTGCTAAAGAAGAAAATGGATGTCGTGGTGGTGTTCACTGAAAGATGAAAACTGACTGCAGAAGAGTAAGCTATTGCTGTGTTGTCATAGATACCATTGTATGAATTTTCGTGGAGGCAAGTCTAGATAACTGTATTTGGATCTTCTGGAATTAGATCTTAGAGTGCTTTTGCCAAGTGCATTTTGTAGAATTTTGCCCGCCCTTCCTAATTTGATTTGTGTAACCTGCATTTTCCTTTCTGTTCTAACGACTTGCCACACATTATTGTGCAATTCATTGGGGAAGAAGGGGTACCAGCATTAAGCACTTTGATACCTGGATCCCCTCTGTGTCAGTCTACATTGTCCTTTCAGTTTCACTCTCATCACGTGCTCTTACCACTCCTGCATTAGGTCCATTTCTTGTTCAGTATGAGACTTGGGTCCAGAATGTGGAGAGAAAAATGGAATTCTCTTCCTGCAGAAACAGGGAAAGTTTCTTTGTGGAAAGTGGGCTGGGGCTCCAGCAATACTGGGTCCCTTCATCTGGTGTACAACTGAGATCATTCGCTGCAGCCCAATCCTTAAGAAGGCCAGGGTATTTCCTCTCCACCTGATTTTATTTTTCTTTTCTTTTTTTAAAAAGATTTTATTTATCTGTTTGACAGAGAGAGACACCACAAGAGAGAAAACACAAGCAGGGGGAGTGGGAGAGGCAGAAGCAGGCTCCTTGCCCAACAGGGAGTTCAATGTGGGGCTCAATCCCAGGACCCTGTGATCCTGACCTGAATCAAATACTTTTAAGCAGATACTTAATGACTGAGCCACCCTGGTGCCCCGCACATGATTTTCTAGGTGGAACTCTCCCAGACCCAACTAAAGGCTGCAGTTTCACTAAGTCTCATCTTTGCTGGCTGGACCGGAGCTTTGCTTGTTGCATTCCAACCTGTCCTCAAAAGGTTGCTTGTTCATTTACTTTATATTCACTCACCTGTTCCAGAATTCACTGATGTGTCCTCGGGAGATTGGCTCCCACTGCCAGGCTGGCTTTTACCTATGCTTCCTTCTTCTCCATCTGGTTCTCGTGTTTCTTCATGTTCTCTTTAGAAATTGGGTGCACTCACTCACATGTTTGCTCTCTTGTCGAGTGTTTCCTTTTGTTTCTGAGGAGATCAGGATGTTGGAGTCCCTCATTCATGTTGAAATTCTCTGTCTTCCCTGGAGACTCAGCTTTGTGTTATTCCTTCCCACACCGGGGGTGGGGGCCACTCTCTCTCACAGGCACCTGTGTTCTGTTCATTGGTAAGTTCTTCTGGGGCAGGTCCAGTATCCTGACCGCCTTTCTCTCTTCAACACCACATTCCTGAGCCACACATTGACTGCTGCTCCGGAAGACATTTGCTGAAGGATAGTTAAGAGACCATAAGTAGATGCTCATGTCCTTCTCTTTCTAGAGCTTTTGTCTCAATTTCTAAAAGTCTTTATGTATGAGATTCTTGACAAGTGTCCTGTTGAAACCTTGTGAATCAACACCATGAACAACAGAGTCTGAGGGCAGCACAACAACCAACCTTTCTAACATTGCCATTTGCTGACTTCACTATCCATGAACTTGGTCTTGTTCAAGGAGGTTGAGTCAGTGGACTTGACAGTTTTCCATCTGAAGTCTGTTCACTGGAGATAACACCCTGAGTATGTGACAGTTCACATGGATTATTTGAAGACATATGTTTGGCACTATATTTGGCCTTTTCCTACACCAGGATCTTTCACAAGGGGCCAGGGGTTGTACTTCTAAAGCCTAGAGTTGCGTGGGAGTGAGTTTCCATGCCAATGAAGCCGTATTCTGGAAGGTTCCTTGGGCTATCGGGCACAGCCTTGGTCTGAGGATCTGGGCTCCCCATGGCGTTATGAGACTAATGATGGGCCCCTGCTTTATCTTAATGAGTGTAGCTGGTCAGGCTTGGCTTTTAACTTTGAATTTTAATGAGTCTTCACCATCTTAAACCAAAGACCAACTCTGAGAGGGCACAAAGTGCAATGTTATTTGGTGACATGGTGAATGAATTGAAGTAGAGAAGTATAAAGACAGTCCCGATTGCAAGGAAGTTGGCAGCAGCCACAGTTTGACTTTTCTTTAACCCTAAATGGGGCCTTCATTCATTTCCCTGTTGTGTTGTCGGTCTGTGCTTTTAGTGGAGACATTCCACATAGGCCATCAAGTGTGCTGGGAGGATAAATGGCAGAAATTTGGGACCTTGGCTACTGGACAATGTATATACCTTCTCCATCTTAGGAAGCTAGAAGAGACACTTTATGAACTGAATGCAACCAAGAATGAGCTGTCAGCTGTTGAAGAAAATCTGAAATTAACCAAAGAAGAAATGGACAAGTATAGGTAAGTTCAGACACTACATACTAGTGGCTCCTGAAAAACCTGTTCTCTCTGGATTTTTAATCTTTGTACATTATTAGGACTCAAGTAAGTAATAGCTACAAACATTCAGAGGATGTATCCAGAGAGAATTAACAGACACAGAAAGATAGTGAACAAAACAATTATCTTACTGAACACATCCTGATCCCCAGCATTGGCCTGACTCTGTGGAAACTGGCTCCACACAAGTGCCCTTGTGGTGGTGTCAATTGTCCTAATCTTGAGGAAAGCAGTTTGTCCTAGGATGAGTCCTACCCATAAACACAGTAGTGCCATCTGATGGCACTGGTCTTTACATACCCTGGGAACCCTGGTGAGGATAGAAGTTAAAGGAGAATAGAGCCTCAGGAAAAAAGACACTTGTCATGTGATAAATGAGGGAAAGATTGAAAACGGGTAAGGAAATTATGTCAATTTTGAACCTGCAGGCAAAGAAAAATGATTAAGGAAAAGTTATAACACTACCTTTGATCCTACTGTCCAATTATAATCTGGTGAAAGTGTTTCCTTTGCAGGATCAATTGTATGAGGGGACAGATAAGAGGAGGATGGCCACATGGGCAGATAATTGAAAATCACACCCGATGTTGGGTTTTGTCTGATGAAAACAATTGTCCCTCCAGACAACAGGTGGAAGAAATGCAAGATCAGCAGCAAGAGACTGAGCTCACTTATAATCACAAGGAAACCTGAATTGTGCCCAAGATAATGACCCCTTGGTGCTCCCTGCAGGTGATGGAAGTGGCCCTTAGAGCCCTGAACAGGGGCTTTTGGTGTGTTGGCTTTTTTCAGATCGCAGTTCAGGAGAGGAATGCTATGGCTAACTGGGTACATTTTTTCCTTTTCCTCATTTTCGTTTGGGGCACAGTCGGGCACAACTGAAGGTGGGTTTGTTTTTCTCCCGCAGATGAAGGCTCGAGACTGGGAGAGGAGAATAGTGCAGCAGAGCAGGGAGAACGCCTACCTGAGATACAGGTGTGAGAGTTTGACGTGCGTTTTTACTGGTGTTTGGAGGGGTGATGGCTATGCTATTTAGTGCCTAGGAGAGGACATGGTGTTGTAATTCTTAGAGATGTCCATTCTTTTTCTGTGTTCAAGACTGTGCATGATGCAAGGGGAGATGCTGCCTGTGGGATCCATGAGGCGCAAACCGATGTCGGGAAGGCCTGAGTTTCAGAAGCCTCTCTGTGGCAAGGTACGGAGCACGATGTGAAATGCAGCAGCCTGATTTCTGCTGTGCTTCCCGATCCTGTGGGTGATCATTATGTGTCCTTGAGAGAATCACAAGCACTATCTAAGGCCTGCAGGTTGTCTGAAGGGGTGAAAGGAGGGCGCTTTCCTCATTGCCCCCAGGCAGCAGAACACTTGCCCCTGTGATAGGTGCAGCTCACGCCTCTCCACACCTTCCCCCCTGCTACCTTCTGAAGAGCTGAGCCGGAGAAGGTAGGAGCCAAGCACCTTTCCCACCTTGACTCAGTGGTCAAGCCTTGGCAAAAAAAAAAAAAAAAGAAAAAAAAAAAGACTATTTGTAAAAAAGGACATTTATTTACTTATTATGCAGGTTCCTATATTTTTGTCTTATTTGTAATCTATAGGACCATATTCATCAATGAAATATATTTTACCCCTCTCATGTTATCGGTGCAATGCCATAGCTTTATTGCTCAATCTGCCTTTGTTTTCTTGGTTCATCACTATATAACTGTCAAAGTCCATTTCGTCACTGAAATGTTTACTTCTTGGTCAGGCACACATGCTAGGTCTCATCTGCAGGCTCAACAAACCACCACATCCACCTGTGGCCTGAGAAGAGAACGTGGGCCGTTCATGGTGGGGGTTTGTGGATGTCACCCACCCAAGGCTATTCTCACTCAGAAGTTTAATCTCAGAAGAAAAAGTGATTTTGTCTGATGTGTGTTGAGCACCCCAATTTTAGTGTTGATTTCCAGCCAGTTGTACCCCGACCTGTCCACACGTGATGGATTACTTACGGAAACACTGGAAACAGGGCCCTGGAGTGTCTCCCACAAGAGTCAGGTGACTGGTGTCTCTCTTAGCAGAGGAGTCACTTGAGTCACATGGAAAACCCTCTGATAAGGGACCCAAGTGTGGGAAAGAGTGCAAGATGGGGGAGGAAGGCATGGAGCATGTGCAAACCACAACAATCCTCTGACCTTTGTCTGATCCAGCACCTAGACCGGTTCCCAGGATGAATGGCAGCACCAGCCCTCAAAGGGACCCAGAGATGGCTACGTTAAGTGCTGTGGGCGGTTTTAGTTGTGTTCATTTCTGAAATGGATTGCAGTGTGGACAGCGCCCTGTCCTGGCCTTGTGATGTCGCGTGTGTCCTGTGATCATCCCGTTCAGAGTGCAGGTGTTCACCAGGAGCTTCTGGGCAGCTCCATTAGAGATTCTCAATTTTGTGCTTCCTCCCAAAGCTGTAGATGCTTAGAGGCACGTGATGGTAGGATGCTCACCTCGTGCGTGTGTCTGTGTGTGTGTGTGTGTGTGCGCGCGCCTGTGTAAATAACTCGAGGAGGATGACATCTCACTCCACAGTGAAGTCAGCTAGTCCCGCTGACTCCTTGCAGTTTGCTTTCCTGCGAGAGCAGGAGCATTTTTGGTTTTCCGGTCAGGAGACTACCCTGAGAGGATGTCTACAGAGGTCCTCACACATGGAAAATGAGAAAAGCCAGGGCTGCCTCACACTTGTGTCATGTGTTGGTGGAGAAGGTGTGCTGTGATCTCCCATGCGTCCCATCTGTGTGGGTGCAGACGTGAGCTGGAATCTCTCCAGTTGGCCCCTGGGTGACATGATCTTGAACTCTGGCAGGTGCCAGGTGTGTCGTAGAAAACGCCCCCTGGAGCAGCAGCCCTGAAGAGGGAATCCAGGTGACTCCCCGAAGGGCCCAAACCTCACACGTGTTTTAGTTGTGCTCCCGTGAGCGGGTTCTGATGGGGTCTGGTGGCTGTGCCAGCTCATAGCGTCTCTCCTGACCCATCCTGCGAGCATCGCACGTGCTCTCCAGACACATTGGTTTGCATTTGGGGATGTTGAATCGGCTCATCAGTGTTCTTCAGCGCCCAGGACTATGCATTTGCTCTGTGCCTGAGCTAAGGAGTGTCCGAAATTCGGGGACATGGATCTACAGAACTGGTCTCACTCACTCATAGGGGTCATGCTTCTCTCAGAAAGCACGCTTCCAGGTCCTCTGCAGGACTCCGGACACTCTTATCTCCTGGGCAGTGTCTGTGGCCATGGACAGCCCTTGTGGAACATAGCAGACCCCATTGTCAGGGAGGGAAGCATAGCTGGTCGGGGGGTTGCTGGTGGGCTGCCGGTTGACCCACGAGTGGGTCAGAATTCAGCGTAACAGAATTCATAGTTTTACACCACAACCAATGCTCCATGCAATGCTACAAGTAGCTTTCTTCAGGGACACTGGGAATGCTAGCAAGTTAGTGATACCCAAGTGTCAGAGAATGGTCTCTGGTGCTAATACATGGGATTATTCAATGTCGCTGTTTTTGCTAATTATCTTAAAATTATTTTTTCTCCTTTCAGTTACTTTAGACCAAATCAAGAAGATTGATGACTTTAAAAAAGGAAAACAGGGATCTTGAAAAAATCATAGCTAGTTGGGAGGAGAAGGTATGTGTGCCCTTTCAAATATTTTTTGTGATTTCATTTTGGTTACTTCCCCCTCTGGTAGTTCATTCTATTGATCTATTTCATGCAATCCAGAAATGGTCCTTGAGTAAGAGAAGCTTCACAAATGTAGAGCGCTGCCTCTCTCTTTGTGAAAGGAGTCACAAAGATAGGTTTCTCTAACATGCTATTTTAGAATTCTGATTCCTTTTTCATATGTTTTATAGATCAGGGAAGCAAAGAAGCAAGCAGAAATGAAGAGAGAACATAAGCTTTCCCTTGCTGAAGTACATAAATTGAAAGTAAGAATCCGGGGTGCCTGGGTGGCTCAGTGGGTTAAAGCCTCTGCCTTCAGCTCAGGTCATGATCCCGGGGTCCTGGGATCGAGCCCCACGTTGGGATCTCTGCTTGGCAGGGAACCTGGTTCCTCCTGTCTCTTTCTCTCTCTCTCTCCGCCTGCCTCTCTGTTTACTTGTGATCTCTTGTCTGTCAAATAAATATATAAAGGCTTAAAAAAAAGATTTAAAAAAAAGAAAGTAAGAATCCTTTCTTTGCCTGAATTGTGTTCTAACAACAGAAATAAAAGTAATGAAGTGTCATTATTATTATATTATTATTATTATTTCTAAGATTGATTGATTTGAGAGAAGGAAAGAGTGAGGGGAGGGGGTCTGAAGGAGAGAGAGAGAGAGAATGCCAAGCAGACACTGTGCTGAGTGTGTCGCCTGATGCAGGCATCAATCCATGACCCTGAAATCAGGACTTGAGACAAACGAAAGCAGGAGTCAGACACTCCACAGACTGGGCCACCCAGGTGCAACCCAGGTGGCCCAAGGAATGAATCATTGTTACTCATTCAATATATATATATTTTTTTTCAATATATTTTCTTGAAGGAGAACATCAAAAAGGTGGAAGAGATTAATGAAAATTTGAAGGACACCCTTCATTGTAAACAGGCTCTCTTACAAGCTGAGAGAGAAAAGAATATCAGGAACGTGGACATAGTTAGAATTAGATGTTAGTTGTCCTATAATGTGGCTTGGGAGGCTTTTAGTTCATCGGGTGAGGTGAGTGCGGCATACTCATGTGCTGTTTATGCAGCAGAGCGTGGGCATCTGGGAATTGCCCCTCCTATTGAAGAGTGAGCTGCGATTTCACTTAGGACCACCACGATGTGGTTTGCTATTTCAAGGTCTAGGAAGTATGGTTTATTGCACAGCTGGGTAATCATCACATCATTCTGCACTGCCCTCCAAGTTATATAGAAAATCCCACAAAATACATGAGCGATGAAGGGTGATAGCAAGCCCAATTGTATAGTAGAAGATTATTTTATATCTGTTCCACTAAGAAAGCCATTTGTGCAGGTTGTTTTTTTTTTTTTTTGCGTTCTGTCACTTCTTTTTTTTTATATAAATTTTGTTATTTTGTATAAACACATAAAGTATTTTTATCCCCAGGGGTACATGTCTGTGAATCGCCAGGTTTACACAATTCTCAGCACTAACCATAGCACATACCCTCCCCAATGTCCATTAACCCACCCACCTTTCCCAACCCCCCTCCTCCCAGCAACCCACAGTTTGTTTTGTGAGATTAAGAGTCACTTATGGTTTGTCTCCCTCCCAATCCCATCTTGTTTCTTTTCTTCTTTTCCTACCCCCCTAACCCCCATTTGTGCGTTTTTTGACATGAACTAGTTTCCTTACTTTCCCCTTATTCTGTTTATGCCTCAAGGGCTTTCTTTGTTGCCCTCCATGATCCTGTACTGTTAGGTGCCCTCATATGTCTTTCCTCAAATCTGTCTTAAAGGCCCAAGATGAATTGGGGGATCAAGAGCTGAGAGCCTTGACATCCAAAAACCAAGAACTGAAAGGTATGTTGTTTTCGGGGAAGAAATCTCCATATGGTGGCAATGAGTTTGCATCAGGCAGGGAAAGAATGCCTTCCTGCCTTCAAGGTCTTGCCCTTCTCCTTTCCCCATCAAGACCAAGTTCTCAGGTCATGGCACAAACA
Source organism: Mellivora capensis (assembly GCA_004024625.1). Lineage (NCBI taxonomy): Eukaryota > Metazoa > Chordata > Mammalia > Carnivora > Mustelidae > Mellivora > Mellivora capensis. The sequence goes on from PISX010034401.1 coordinate 9,516, forward strand.
CACAAAAGGAAAGTCATCCTTTACAAAAAGTAAAAAGTTCCTGGAAGACCAGTGTAATGCCCCGAGTTATCAGAAAACAGCTAAAGAAGAAGAATTAAACCTGCTAAAGAAGAAATTGGATATGGTGGTGGAGTTCTCGGAAAAACAAAAACTGACTGCAGAAGAGTAAGCTATTGCTGTGTTGTCATAGATACCATTGTATGAATTTTCGTGGCGGCAAGTCTAGATAACTGTATTTGGATCTTCTGGAATTGGATCTTAGAGTGCTTTTGCCAAATGCATTTTGTAGAATTTTGCCCACCCTTCCTATCTTGATTTGTGTAACCTGCATTTTCCTTTCTGTTCTAACGACTTGCCACACGTTGTTGTGTGATTCATTGGGGAAGAAGGGGGAAGGTACCAGCATTAAGCACTTTGATACCTGGATCCCCTCTGGGTCAGTCTACATTGTCCTTTCAGTTTCACTCTCATCGCGTGTTCTTACCACTCCTACATTAGGTCCATTTCTTGTTCAGTATGAGACTTGGGTCCAGAATGTGGAGAGAAAAATGGAATTCTCTTCCTGCAGAAACAGGGAAAGTTTCTTTGTGGAAAGTGGGCTGGGGCTCCAGCAATACTGGGTCCCTTCACCTGGTGTACAACTGAGATCATTCGCTGCAGCCCAATCCCTAAGAAGGCCAGGGTATTTCCTCTCCACCTGATTTTATTTTTCTTTTCTTTTTTTTTAAAAAGATTTTATTTATCTATTTGACAGAGAGAGACACTGCAAGAGAGAGAACACAAGCAGGGGGAGTGGGAGAGGGAGAGCAGGCTTCCCGCTGAACAGGGAGTCCAGTGTGGGGCTCTATTGCAGGACCCTGGGATCCTGACCTGAATCAAATACTTTTAAGCAGATACTTAATGACTCAGCAATCCTGGTAGCCCTCCACATGATTTTCTAGGTGTAACTCTTGGATCCCAAACAAAGCATGCAGTTTCACTAAGTCTCATCTCTGCTGGCTGGACCGGAACTTTGCTTGTTGTATTCCAACCTGTCCCCAATAGGTTGCTTGTTTATTTACTTTGTATTCACTCACCTTTTCCAGAATTCACTGATGTGTTCTGGGAAGATTGGTTCCCACTGCCAGGCTGGCTTTTACCTATGCTTCCTTCTTCTCCATCTGGTTCTCGTGTTTCTTCATGTGCTCTTTAGAAATTGGGTGCATTCACTCACAAGTTTGCTCTCTTGTCCAGTGTTTCCTTTTATTTCTCAGAAGGAGATCAAGACGTTGGAGTCCCTCATTCATGTGGAAAAGCAAAACTGTTCCCTGTCTTCCCTGGAGACTCAGCTTTGTGTTGTTCCTTCCAACTACAGGGGTGGGGGTCGCTCTCTCTCACAGGCACCTGGGTTCTGTTTATTGGTAAGTTCTTCTTGGGGCTGGTCCAGTATCCTGACCACCTTTCTCTCTTCAACACCATATCCCTGAGCCACACATTGACTGCCACTCCAGAAGACATTTGCTGAAGTATAGTTGAGAGACCAGAAGCAGATGTTCATGTCCTTCTCTTTCTAGAGCTTTTGACTGTTTCTAAGTCTTTCTGCATCAGATTCTTGACAAGTGTCCTGTTGAAACCTTGTGAATCAACACCATGAACAGAAGAGTCGAGGGCAGCACAGCAAACCAACCTTCCTAAGCATCACCATTTGCTGCCTTCACCACCCATGAACTTGGTCTTGTTCAAGAAGGTTGACTTGGGTCGCCTGGGTGGCTCAGTAGGTTATAGCCTCTGCTTTTGGCTGAGGTCATTGTTCCAGGGTCCTGGGATTGAGCCCTGCTTTGGGCTCTCTGCTCAGCTGGGAGCTTGCTTCCCCCTCTCTCTCTGCCTGCCTCTCTGCCTACTTGTGATCTCTCTCTGTCAAATAAATAAATAAAATCTTAAAAAAAAGAAGGTTGACTCAATGGAGTTGAAAGTTTTCCATCTGAATTCTTTTTCCCTGAGATAACACCCTGAGTATGTGACAGTTCACATGGATTATTTGAGGACACATTTTTGGCACTAAGATTGGCTTATTCCTACACCAGGATCTTTCACGAGGGGCCTAGAGATGTGTGGAAGTGAGTTTCCATGCCAGTGAAGCCATATTCTGGAAGTTTCCTTTGGGCTGATTGACTGTGTCAGACACAGCCTTGGTCTGAGGATCAGGGCTCCCCACGGAGCTGTGAGACTAATGATGGGCCCCTGCTTCATCCTAATAAGTGTAGCTCTCAGGTTTGGCTTTTCACTTTGAATTTAAATGAGCCTTCACCATCTCAAACCAAAGATGTACTCCAAGAGGGCACAAAGTGCAATGTTATTTGATGACATGGTGAATGAATTAAAGTAGAGAAGTATAAAGACAGCCCCTGATTGCAGGGAGCTTGGTCAGCAGCCAGAGTTCGATTTTTCTTTAACCCTAAATGGGGCCTTCATTCATTTCCCTGTTGTGTTGTCAGTCTGTGCATTTAGCGGGGACGTTCCAACATAGGCCATCAATTGTGCTGGGAGGATAAATGGTAGAAATTCAGGACCTTGGCTACTGGACAATGTATATACCTTTCCCATCTTAGGAAGCTAGAAGAGACACTTTATGAACTGAATGCAACCAAGAATGAGCTGTCAGCTGCTGAAGAAAATCTGAAAGCAACTAAAGAAGAAATGGACAAGTGCAGGATAAGTTCAGACACTACATATTAATGGCTCCTGAAAAACCTGTTCCCTTTGGCTTTTTTTTATTTTTAAATTTTTTAATAAACATATAATGTATTATTAGACCGAGGGGTACAGGTCTGTGAATTGCCAGGCTTACACACTTCACAGCACTCACCATAGCACATACCCTCCCCAATGTCCATAACCCCACCGCACTCTCCCTACCCCCATACCCCCAGCGCCCCTCAGTTTGTTTTGTGACATTAAGAGTCTCTTATGGTTTGTCTCCCTCCTGATCCCATTGATTCATTGTTTCATTTATTCTTTTCCTACCCCCCAAACACCCAACGTTCCATCTCCACTTCCTCATATCAGGGAGATCATATGATAATTGTCTTTCTCTGATTGACTTATTTCGCTAAGCATAATACCCTCTAGTTCCATCCACGTCGTTGCAAATGGCAAGATTCATTTCTTTTGATGGCTTCATAGTATTCCATTATATATATATATATATATATATATATATATATATATATATATATACCACTTTTCTTTATCCATTTGTTGATGGACATCTAGGTTCTTTCCATAGTTTGGCTATTGTGGACATTGCTGCTATAAACATTGGGGTGCACGTGCCCCTTCAGATCACTACATTTGTATCATTAGGGTAAATACCCATTAATGCAACTGCTGGGTCATAGGGTAGCTCTATTTTCAGCTTTTTTAGGAACCTCCATGCTGTTTTCCAGAGTGATTGCACCAGCTTGCATGCCCACCAAAAGTGTAGGAGTGTTCCCCTTTCTCCACATCCTTGCCAGCATCTGTCATTTCCTGACTTGTTAATTTTAGTCATTATGAGTGGTGTGAGGTGGTATCTCATTGTGGTTTTGATTTGTATTTCCCTGATGCCGAGTGATGTGGAGCACTTTTTCATGTGTCTTTTGGCCATCTGGATGTCCTTGCAGAAATGTCTGTTCATGTCCTCTGCCCATTTATTGATTGGACTAATTATTCTTTGGGTGTTGAGTTTGCTAAGCTCTTTATAGATTTTGGATACTAGCCCTTTATCTGATATGTTGTTTGCAAATATCTTCTCCCATTCTGTCAGTTGTCTTTTGGTTTTGTTAACTGTTTCCTTTGCTGTGCAAAAGCTTTTGATCTTGATGAAGTTCCAATAGTTCCTTTTTGCCCTTGCTTCCCTTGCCTTTGGCGATATTTCTAGGAAGAAGTTGCTGCGGCTGAGGTAGAAGAGGTTGCTGCCTGTGTTCTCCTCAAGGACTTTGATAGATTCCTTTCTCACATTGAGGTCCTTCATCCATTTTGAGTCTATTTTCGTGTGTGGGGTAAGGAAATGGTCCAGTTTCATTTTTCTGCATGTGGCTGTCCAATTTTCCCAACACCATTTGTTGAAGAGGCTGTCTTTTTTTCCATTGGACATTCTTTCCTGCTTTGTCAAAGGTTAGTTGACCATAGAGTTGAGGGTCTATTTCTGGGCTCTCTCTTCTGTTCCTTTGATCTATGTGTCTGTTTTTGTGCCAATAGAAGTCTGTCTTGATGATGACAGCTTTGTAGTAGAACTTGAATTCCAGAATTGTGATGCCACCAACTTTGGCTTTCTTTTTCAATATCCCTTTGGCTATTCGAGGTCTTTTCTGGTTCCATATAAATTTTAGGATTATTTGTTCCATTTCTTTGAAAAAAATGGATGGGATTTTGATAGGGATTGCATTAAATGTATAGATTGCTTTAGGTAGCAGACATTTTCACAATATTTGTTCTTCCAATCCATGAGCATGGAACATTTTTTCCATTTCTTTGTGTCTTCCTCAATTTCTTTCATGAGTACTTTATAGTTTTCTGAGTA
>PISX010034402.1:0-13995 GCA_004024625.1 Mellivora capensis
GAGGAGAAAGGAGTTGAGGGAAATTGGGGGGGAGATGAACCATGAGAGACTATGGACTCTGAAAAACAACCTGAGGGTTTTGAAGGGGCGGGGGGTGGGAGGTTGGGGGAGCCAGGTGGTGGGTATTGTGGAGGGCACGCATTGTATGGAGCACTGGGTGTGGTGTAAAACTATGAACTCTGTTACACTGAAAAGAAATTAAAAAAAAAAAATTCAATACCTAAAAAAAAAAAAAAAACAAAAAAAACCAATGAATTCTGGAACACTGAAAAGAAATAAAAAAAATAAATAAAAATTAAAAAAAATATTCTGGCAATAACAAATAGAACTAATGAGGTTTGGCACTGGCTGGATCATGAATGAATCTGATGAAGAGAACCTGGCAGGATAGGACTGGTGTCAGGGTGCTGGATATGAAATTCCATGTGGAGGAAGTGATCTACCAGACCCAGTAAAGACTAGACCAAGGAAGAGTTGGAGGTTTTCTCTAATCTGTTTATGCTCCTACAGGAGATGGAAGGAGATGGTTAGATGGGGGAAGAGATCGAAGTCTTCCCGATAATTCTTTGGGATGATCTTCCTTTTTGTACATCTTCTCCCAGGTCCTGTTCTACACCCAGATGTAAGGGTGAATGCACTGAGTATCTTTTTTTAAAAAACTTTAAAAAAATTTAAATTCAATTTAGTTAACATAGTGTATTATTAGTTTCAGGGGTAGAATTTAGTGATTCTTCAATTGCATATAACACCCAGTGCTCATTCCATCAAGTGCCCTCCTTAATGCCCATCACCCAGTTACCCCATCCCCTCACCCACCTCCCCTCCCGCAACCCCCAGTTTGTTTCCTAGATTTTAGAGTCTCTTATGGTTTGCCTCCCTCTCTGTTTTTTATCTTACTTTATTTTTCCTTCCCTTCCCCTCTGTTCTTCTGTTTTGCTTCTTAAATCCCACATGGAAGTGAAATCATATGGTATTTGTCTTTGACTGACTTATTTCACATAGCGTAATACACTCTAGTTCCATTCACATTATTCCAAAATGCAAGATTTTTTGATAGCTGAATAATATTCCATTATATATATATATACACACAACATCTTTGTCAATTCATCTGGCCTCTTTCTATATTTTCGCTACTGTGGACATTGCTGCTATAAACAATGCATGTGCCCCTTCGGATCACTGTTTGTATCCTTTGGATAAAGACCTGCCAGTTCAATTGCTGGGTCCTAGAGTAGTTCTGTTTTTAACTTTCTGAGGAACCTCCGTACTGTTCTCCAGAGTGGCTGCACCAGTTTGCATTCCCAGCACCAGTATAAGAGGGTTCCCCTTTCTCCACATCCCCACCAACATCTGTTGTTTCCCGAGGTGTTAATTTTAGCCATTCTGACTGGTGTGAGGTGATATCTCATTGTGGTTTTGATTTGTATTTCCCTGATGCTGAGTGATGTTGAGCATTTTATCATGTGTCTGTTGGCCATTTGTACGTCGTCTTTGGAGAAATGTCTGTTCATGTCTTCTGCCCATTTCTTGAGTGGATTTTTTTGTTTGTTGTGTGTTGAGTTTGATAAGTTCTTTTTTTTAAATTATGTTCAGTTAGCCAACATATAGTAGTACATCATTAGTTTTTGATGTAGTGCTCAAAAATTAATTGCATATAACATCCAGCTCCTTACAGATTTTGGATACTAGCATTTTCTCTGACATTGTGAATATCTTTCCCATTCCATAGGTTGCCTTTTAGTTTTGTTGACTGTCTCTTTTGCTGTACAAAAGCCTTTTCTCCTGATGAAGTTCCTAATACTTCATTTTTGCTTTTGTTTCTCTTGCCTTTGGAGATGTGTCTAGCAAGAAGTTGCTGTGTCTGAGGTCAAAGAGGTTCCTGTCTGTGTTGTCCTTTAGGATTTTGATGGCTTCCTGTCTCACCTTTAGGTCTTTCATCCATATTGAGTTTATTTTTGTGTATGATGTAGGAAAGTGATCCTGTTTCATTCTTCTGCATGTGGCTGTCCAATTTCCCCAACACCAGTTGTTGAAGAGACTGTCTTTTTTCCACGGGAAAAAAAATAACAAATAGAACTAAATGAGGGTTTTGGAGAGGCAGGGGGTGGGAAGTTGGGTGAGCCTGGTGGTGGATATTATGTATTATGTGGATATATTCTTTCCTGCTTTGTCGAAGATCAGTTGAACATACAGTTGAGGGTTCATTTCTGAGTTCTCTATTCTGTTCCATTGATCTATGCTTCTGTTTTTGTGTCAGTACCATACTGTCCTGATGATTACAGCTGTGTAATAGAGCTTGAAGTCTGGAATTGCGATGCCTCCAGCTTTCATTTTCTTTTTCAACATTAATTTGGCTATTTGGGGTCTTTTCTGGTTCCATGCAAATTTTAGAATTGTTTGTTCCAGCTCTGTGAAAAACGCTGGTGGTATTTTGGTAGAGATTGCATTGAATGTGTAAGTTGCTTTGGGTAGTATAGACATTTTAACAATATCTGTTCTTCCAGTTGACGAGCATGGAATGTTTTTCCATTTCTTTGGATCTGAGTACAGATCCTTTACCTCTTTGGTTAGGTTTATTCCTAGGTATCTTATGGGTTTTGGTGCAATTGTAGGTGGAACCAACTCCGTGATTTCTCTTTCTTCTGCTTCATTGTTAGTGTATAGAAAGGCAGCAGACTTTTGTGTATTGATTCTATATCCTGTGACTTTGCTGAATTCCTGTATCAGTTCTAGCAATTTTTTGGTGGAGTCTTTTGGGTTTTCTACATAGAGTATCATGTCGTCTGCAAAGAGTGAGAGTTTGAATTCTTCGGATTTGGATGGCTTTTCTTTCTTCTTCTTGTCCAGTTGCTGAGGCTAAGACTTCCAATACTATGTTGAATAACAGTGGTGAGAGTGGACATCCCTGCTGTGTTCCTGACCTTAGGGGAAAAGCTCTCAGTTTTCCCCCATGTAGAATGATATTTGCTGTGGGTCTTTCATGTATGGCTTTTATGATATTGAGGTATGTTCCCTCAATCCCTACATTGTGGAGGGTTTTTATCAAGAAAGCCTGCTCTATTTTGTCAAATGCTTTTTTCTGCATCTTTTGAGAGGGTCATATGGTTCCTGTCCTTTTTTTTATTAATGTGGAATATCACATTGATAGACTTGTGGATGTTGAACCACCTCTGAAGCCCAGGAATAAGTCTCACTTGGTCCTGGTGAATAATCCTTTTAATGTACTCTCGGATCCCATTAGCTAGTATCTTGGTGAGAATTTTTGGATCCCTGTTCATCAGGGATATTGGTCTGGAATTCTCCTGTTTGGTGGGGTCTTTGTTTTTTTGTGATCAAAGTAATTTTGGCCTCCTAGAATGAGTTTGGAAGTTTTCCTTCCATCTATTTTTTGGAACGGTTTCAGAAGAAAAGGTATTAATTCTTCTCTAAATGTTTGGTAGAGTTCCCCCAGGAAGCTGTCTGGCCCCGGGTTCTTGTTTGTTGGGAGATTTTTGATTACTGATTGAATTTCTTTGCTGGTTATGGGTCCAGGTTTAAAAAAAATTAATTAATTAGTTAATTAATTAATTTGACAGAGATCACAAGTAGGCAGAGAGGCAGGCAGAGAGAGAGAGGGGGAAGCAGGCTCCCTGCTGAGCTGAGAGCCCAATGTGGGGCTCGATTTCAGGACCCTGGGATCATGACCTGAGGTGAAGGCAGAGGCTTTAACCCACTGAGCCACCCAGGTGCCCCTCTGTTCAGGTTTTTAATTTTTTCCTGTTTCAGTTTTGGTAGTTTATATGTTTCTAGGAATTTATCCATTTTTTCCAGATTGCCTACTTTGTTGGCATATACTTGCTTATGATACTCTCTTATAATTATTTGTATTTCTTTGATGTTGGTTGTGATCACTCCTCTTTCATTCATGATTTTATTTATTTAGGTCCTTTCTCTTTTATTTTTGGAAGTCTGGCCAGGGGTTTATCAGTCTTGTTAATTCTTTCAAAGAACCAGCTCCTACTTTTGTTGATCTGTTCTACTGTTTCTTGATTCCTATATCATTGATTTCTTCCTTAAACTTTATTATTTATCTTTTTTGGTTGGATTTAGGCTTTATTTGCTGTTCTTTTCCAGCTCTTTTAGGTGTAAGGTTGGGTTGTGTGTTTAAGACTTTTCTTGCTTGTTGAGGAAGGCCTATATTGCTGTATACTCCCCTCTTAGGACCACCTTTGCTGCATTCCAAAGGTTTGAACTGTTGTGTTTTCATTTTCATTTGCTTCCATGTATTTCTAAAATTCTTCCTTAATTTCGTCGGATGCCTGGGTGGCTCAGTCGGTTAAGCATCTGCCTTCAGCTCCTGTCGTGATCCTAGGGTCCTGGGATTGATTTCCAAATCAGACTCCTTGCTCAGTGGGGAACCTTCTTCTTCCTCTCCCTCTGCCTGCAGCTCTCCCTGACTGTGCTTACTCTCTTTCTTTGACAAATAAATAAATAAAATCTTAAAAAAATTCTTCTTTAATTTCCTGATTGACCCATTCATTCTTTAGTAGGATGTTCTTTAACCTCCATGTATTTGTGGCATTTCCAAATTTTTCTTGTGGTTGACTTCATGCTTCATAGAACTGTGGTCTGAAAATATGCATGGTATGATATCAATCTTTTTGTATTTGTTGAGGCCTGATGTGACCCAGTATGTGATCTATTCTGGAGAATGTTCCAGGTGCATTCAAAAAGAGTGTAGGATGAAATGCTATGAATATATTTGTTAAGTGCATCTGGTCCAGTGTGTCATTCAAAGCCATTGTTTCCTTGTTTATTTTCTGCTTAGATGATCTGTCCATTACTGTGAGTAGGGTGCTGAAGTCCGCTACTATTATTGTATTATCATCAATATGTTTCTTTATGTTTGTTATTAATTGATTTATATATTTGGCTGGTCCCAAGTTAGGAGCATAAATTTTTACAATTGTTAGATCTTGTTGGATAGATCCCTTTATTATGACCTAGTGTCCTTCTTCATCTCTTATGACAGTCCTTGGTTTAAAATCTAGTTTGTCTGATATAAGTATGGCTACTCTGGGCTTCTTTTGAGATTTGTTAGAATGATAAATTGTTCTCCAATCCCTCACTTTCAATTTGGAGGTGTCATTGGGTCCAAAATGACTCTCTTGTAAACAGCATATCAATTGGTCTTTTTTTTTTTCCATCCAATCTGATACCCTATGTCTTTCAATTGGAGCGTTTAGTCCATTTATATTCAGAGTAATTATTGAAAGATATGAATTTAGTGCCATTGTATTATCTATAAAGTCACTACTTCTGTAGATCATCTCTGTTGCTTTCCGGTCTTTGTTATTTTTGGTCTCTCTTTCCACACAACGGGTCCCCTTTAATATTTCTTGCAGAGCTGGTTTAGCATTTTACAAATTCTTTTAGTTTTTGTTTGTCTTTTGAAACTCTTTATCTTGCCTTCTATTCTGAATGACAGCCTTGTTGGGTAAAGTATTCTTGGATTCATATTTTCCCCATTTAGCACCCTGAATATATCCTGCCAGTCCTTTCTGGCCTGCCAACTCTCTGTGGACAGGTCTGGTGCCAGCTTTATGTGTCTACCCTGGTAGGATAAGAACCTCTTGTCTAGAGCTGCTTTCAGGATTTTCTCTTTATCCTTGTAATTTGCAAGTTTCACTATAATATGTTGAGGTATTGACCTATTTTTACTGATTTTGAGGGGAGTTCTCTGTGCCTCTTGGAACTGAATGCGTTTCCTTGTCCTTATTAGGGAAGTTGTGATTTGTTCAAATACACTCTGCCCTTTTCCTCCAGCTCTTCATCTTCTGGGACTCTGATAATATGCATCGTATTTCTTTTATGGAATTGCTGAGTTCCCTAGGTCTACCTTTGTGATCTCATAGTTTTCCTTCCTTCTTCTTTTAAGTTTCCTTATTCTTCATAATTTTATCTTCTATATCACAAATTTGTTCTTCTGCTTCATTCATCCTCATTTTTATGACACCACTGCATCTTGGTAATAGCATTTTAAAATTTTGGTTTGAGTAGATTTTAGTTCTTTTATTTCCATAGTAAGGGATTCTCTGTTGCTTTCTATGTTTTTTGAAGCTCAGCTAGTGTCTTTATAATCATTGTTTTAAGTTCTAGTCCAGACATCTTACATCCATATTGATTAAATCTCTGGTAGTGAATACTATCTTCTCTTCTTTCTTCTGGGGTGAATTTCTCTCTCTCGTCATTTTGTCCAGAAAAGAAAAGAACAAAAAAGAAAAAAAAAAGCAACAAAACAACAATGACGACAACAACAACAAAACAAAAAACCCTAGATTCTGGGTGTGTTTTGGTCTGCTTGTTAAAAAAAACTAGATCTCAAAATAAGAAAGAAAGAAAAAAAATATATGAAAGAAAAAGGTATGTATTTATATGTCAATTATTTTATTATATAGAAAATAAAAAATATATACATATATGTTTATATATACATATATAGTTATTACATTGTATATAAAATAAATTTCAATGAAAGGAAACAAAGAATTAAAAAATACATTAAAAAATTAAAAAAATTAAAAAATAAGAAAATAACAGAAAAAATAACACTAAAAGACTAAAGAATAAAAATACAAAGAATGCTATATACTGTTTTCTCCAAGAGCTAGTTTTGCAGCCCTCTATGATCAGTAAACTTGGTGCCAGCCATTTGTTTGTGCTGGTCTTCTGGGGGAGGGGCATGCTATGCTGATTCGGGGAGCCGGGGGACTTGCCCTGGTGGAAAAGCACCTCCAGGGACGCCTGGGTGGCTCAGTTGGTTGGACGACTGCCTTCGGCTCAGGTCATGATCCCGGAGACCCGGGATCGAGTCCGGCATCAGGCTCCCAGCTCCACGGGGAGTCTGCTTCTCCCTCTGACCTTCTCCTCGCTCATGCTCTCTCACTGCCTCTCTCTCAAATAAATAAATAAAAAAAATCTTAAAAAAAAAAAAAAAAAAAAAGAAAGAAAAGAAAAGCACCTCCAGTGTGCAGGAGGCAGGCTCCGTGTAAGGGGCTCCAGACTCCACTAGATGGCGCTGTTTTTTTCTCTCTGAAGGTTTTCCGCTCTGATAGCGGGATGAATATGGCTCTGCCTATTCTCTAGCCGCAGAGCTGAAAATAGGCACCCATACTCTGGAGTGAACCCTCACAGAAAAGCAATCAACTACTCTTGTCTCCCCGGTTTCTATCAGAACTCTGTGATTGCCCGGCCTGTGACTGAGCGCTTTTTATCTCAGTCATGCAACTGAGTTTCAAAACTCCAAAATTTAAGGGCTTCCTTGGCTCCATCCCATGCTCTTCCTCCAGGGATTGGGGGGTGGTGGTTGGGGGAGAGGGTCTCACTATGCTTCTGTCTTCTGCTGGACCCCCTAGGAAAGTGACTGCAGCACTGTGCAGTGGTTCACAGTCTATGGCAACACAGAGCAGAAAGCTGGCTCCTATACTCGTTCTCAGCTGCCTTCCCCACTCCTATGGGAAGTCTGCCGCACTCAGGTACCACCCGTTCCTTTTGTGACCCCACGGGTCCGGAGACACTGCTATCCCACCTGGGATTCTACCTCGCTTTGCTACGTGAGCACCTCCAAGCCAGGCACATTCCCTGCTGTAGCAGACTTCTAAAAGTTCCGATTTTGCAAGCATTGAGTATCTCTTGAATGACAGGCAAACTCGTTCCAAATTCCAAGATCTGCTGCACCAATTCCTTCTCTTTGGGGCCTCTTGGAAAGAGAAACCAAATCATTCTTAAACTACTTTTAATTTTGTCATATATAATGGAATTTTTCCTATCAAGTTTCTCTAGTGATCAGATATGACCTTGGGAAGAGACCAGACTCAGGACTGTAATCTTTTCATTCTGTCCTTGGTGTGTACCCCTTGATTTATGTTGTTATCTAGGTCCCCCTTTTACCAAGGATCATCCCCTCAAAATATCTCACTTGAATTTAATGTGAAACTCTTGTGGGTTTCTTGTGGATTGATGTTCTGTGTTACTCCTTGGGTATGTAGTTCTGTAGAGGTCTGCAAATGTATGGCTCTGTGCCATTTTACTGATGCTTATGGGCACTTGTGAATATCTTCCTTCAACACCACAGACAGCACACAGAAACCTTCCTCTTAGAGGTAAATTTAGCACTGAGTGAGAACGAAACTTGGACAATCCCTTGAGCACCCACAAGAGATCTGAACATCTGAGGCTAAAACGGACATTGGGTAATAATTGTCTTCAGAGGATATTTTACTTATAGTAATTCTTTGGAACACTAGACTATAGTTCTGAAAGGGTTTTCAAGGAACCTACACTCAAGTCCTGTTTATGTAACACTGTGTTTCACATAGTCAGGGGGAGGAAAATCTCCAGAATCCATGCATGGGCACCAAATAGGTTATATACATGAAGCCAGACCTAGAAAAAAGTTTTCTGTGGATTCAGAATGGTCTGGAACACTAGGTTTCAGCTCAATACCCAGAAGCTACCTTTCTCATTTGCCCCTTTTTACACAGGAGCAATTCCTGAGTGAAGGGCTGGGGTGATATCTCGAGCCTCTGCCAATTCCAAAGATGTCTTCAAGGCTCTGCACGAAGTCCAGAGACAGGGGTTGCCATTGTTGGGACTGACCTAGAATGCCCGTGTATGCATTTACCCTGGCCTACAGTGCCCCCTACTGTATATGGTCCTCAGAATACTGGTCTAGGCTCCTCATATCGCCGGACTCCTTTGTAAGGCTGGGTCCTTGGTGAGAATATGAATAGGGCAGTCAGGGCAAAGGGGAATGACTCTCCATACTCTGACTATACAAGTTCGACTTGCTTCAAGATTTGCAGCTTCCAGGTGTAAAGTCACAGCTTCTATATTGCGGGTATCTGGGGGCACTGGGGACATTTCCCTAGAATATGAGCATTGTTGAGGGTTTAATGCTCACTGATTTGGGCAGATGAGATAACTTAATGATGATTATTTTAGTGCCATTTGCATGGAAATCCACTGGGATCAGTGACAAAATACAGAAGCAAACTCAGCTTTGGCAGGTCATATCAAGGAGATATCAACAATAATTGCTTTTATTTTTTACTGATTAATTACACGGCTGGTATCCTCCGAGAGGTCACTTGTGGTTTACATTGGAAGAATCTGGGATGAGAAAGATAGGTGAATTTAGACCAGGCCTGACATACAGGAATTTTTCAGTTAAAATTTTATATATCTAATTAGTATGAAAGGCAAAGCTGGGCAAGGAAATTAAGCAGGAATTCTGAATTTGAAAATCTTCCAGTAATAGTTCAATTTATTTACTCAGGATTATTTTGGCATACTTCTGCATAAAGAATATTCCTTTTTCTTTGTTTCTTCCTTCTGTCATGTTAAACATCCTTTCTTCAAACAGTTCTTTCTCTGTTAATAAATAAATGTAGTGATTGTTATGGTCTTTGGTAGAATCCATGAGTCCTTTATGTCTCAACAGAACTTCAGAGCTGTTTTTAATTCTTATATCTGTCCTGATCCATAACCCATTTATAAAATATTAGTGAGCAAATATAGTGCTATACTCCAAGGATATACAAATTAATAAACTGACATCTTTGCTCTTGAGCCTGACCTACTGTGTAACATTCACTGTAGATACTGAACTATCCTGCCAACTCTCACTGCTTCTCTTTTAACTGTACAACAATAAAGGTTGGATGGGAACTTAAAGACCTGAGGCCATCATGGTAGTAGTGAGATGCTGTGTGGAGAGCTAGGGGGTCTGGATGTATGTCCTACTTCTGAATGAGCTTGGTAAGTCATTGACCTTCCCGGGCTTCAATTTTCACAATTACAAAAGGGTTTTGTTGGACTAAATGACTGAGACATTGAAATTTGTGCCCGTGACTGATTGTCCCCAACCTAGGTAAAATCCCTTGTCCCTCAGTCTCCCATGGCTTCTTACATGCTTTTTCCTGAAAACAAACAAACAAACAAACAAACAAACAAACCAGAGTTTCTAGTATTTGGTGTCATTGGGGGTGGGTTGAGAAGTTGGGAGACTTACTTTTCAGGAATACAATATTTTTCACAGATATATTTTTGTTTGAAGTTGTTTCTGTTGCCTCCACATCCAGAGAAGACGAAGGGCTCACACAGAAATGTCAAGGTGTTGTAGTAGAATCTGGTGTAAACGGACTTACAGGTGCCGAATACTGGAGGATAGTTGCAGATTTCTGGGCAAGAGAATCCTGGAGTCAGGTTTTCTTTTCTACTGCTAAGTGGGCATTCTTTTCCTCATGGACTCAGATGACTGATGGCCATCAGCCCATGTGAATCTACCTGATACTTTTTCATTGGAAGAGTTCCTTCATCATAAATTTCACTGTATATGTAATATGGGGCAATGATTTAGACTCTGGCTTCAGTCAGTGACTCAGACAAGTAATTGCAGAAGGAGAATAAGATGGCTCAACTAAACTAGAGCCAAAAGCAAGAGAGACCTGAGGTGTCCTCCCTCTCTTGCAGAATTTCATATTAAATATATCCCATTTCCTAACTCTCCACAGGCTTTCCCATGGCATTGGAAGTGAACATGTCATCTGCTCCCCCAAGGCCATAGCCCTTACTTTGACTTTTACAGAGTCTCTGCAAACACACAAGCTAAACAGGCCTTTGGCTGTCTACGTCTACTCCTGAAGGATAGGCTTAAAATGCTTAATTTGGCAGGAGATCTTCCTTTTCTCCACCAGTGTCTGTGTCCTCTCCCAACGAACCCCTCTTTTTACCTACCATGCGGACTCACCTGGCCTCACTGAGACCATGGAGGTGGGTGGTCAGAGCAGAACAATGATGGCCACATTGGAGACAAAGAAGGAGTTAATGTCAGTCTTCCTCAAGTCCAACAACAGCCCTTACCCACAACTGGAAATTTTTGCCATGTTTACTCTGAGTATTTCACACGTATTCATCACGATATGTAGACGTGAGTGCCCTAAGAGTGTGAATGATGGCCTCTGCTTCTCTGTATCCCTGGAATGAGAAGTGGTCCTGTACGTATGTGTTAAGTAGAATTAAAGCTTTTCTAACACACACACACACACACACACACACACACACACACACCCCAATAAAGGAGTTTCCTGGACACTCCTGACATTAACCAATTTTCATAATCCCACTCCACTTCCTCTGAAATCCCTTTGAAAAAAACTAAGTTGATTCTATTGTCTATCTTCCTCCTTCTCCAATCCCTAGACAGAATTGAATGAAATCAGATGCTTTAGAGCCATATGGTCTGAGATAAAAGCAAGACTTCGTTTCTGCTTGTCACCCAGGCTGCCTAGACCACGTTTGCCTTCACAATGTTTCCCTGGGATGCCCTTTCTATTTTGCCTTACTTCCAAGGTGTCCACTTTCACACAGTTCTTTTCTGAGCTCTGCAGGAAACAGCATGCCTGAAAGCGTCTGGAGGGGCATGGACAAGAGAAGGAGACACAAAGAAAAGAGGATCCATTCAGGCTTCATGGTGTTGCAGACAGCAGGTAGGAGAGTCCTGGACTGGGCTTACATTATATCTTGAGGGTGGAGTTCCTACTCTTGGGAGGAGTTGAACCCATCTCTCTGATTTCACACCCCCCAGGGCTCAAGTCTGTGTTCTGGTGTGTTCAGAATCAGCCTAGTGAGCAGAACGTGAAGTGCTTGGGTACCCAACTATGTAGCATTGCACGGTCATGGTTTGTCACAGCTCTACCGGTGAGCCTCAGTCTCCCCTCTCTCTTCTTCATATCTAAGGGTCATGATTACTCCTGGCTCAGGGTATCAGCATTTCTATGAAGAACAGTTGTAAATAAATTATTATCAGTGCTCTAATATATAAATGTAAAAATTCGAAAGTAAGTTAATGTTGGCTTGAACTTAAGAAAATGGAACAAAAACAGTGAAATAAATATAAAGAGAGTAGATAAGATATTGATGAAGATAATAGTTGAAATTGATAAATTAGAGAAAAGAAAATATAATTATCAAATAAAATTGAAGGTTTGTGCTTTAAAAGCATCGTTAAAATAGACAAAAATTTGGCATGAATGGCCAAGAGAGACAGAGAAGAAATAAGCATTTTCAATAATAGGATGTGGAAAGGATAGAACTCAAACCCGGAGAAGATGAAAAATTTACTGGGAAATAGTTTGTATATTTTTATGGTTAATAGCATAAAACATCCCCAGAAAATGAAAGTGCTCAAACTGACTGAATATACAACAGAATGCCTGAATTCATTAATAAGTATGCATGAAATTGAAGTAAATGCTGACTTTAAAAGTGAGATGATTATACTGTATGTTCTATCAAACACTGGTCGTCAATTTTCTGTGTCTTTTAAACTCTTCTAGTAAAACTATTTAAAAATTACAGAAAATGAAAAGATACAGGTCTTCCTGGACTTACTATGTTGTGATAAACCCATTATAAGTGAAAAATATTGTAGATCCAAAATGCATTTAATACACCTAACATATCAAACATCAGAGCTTAGCCTAACCTACCTTAAATGTGCGCAGAACACTTAGATTAGCCTACAGTTGGGCAAAACCAACTAACTCAAAGCTTTTTTTTTTTTGAAATAATAACATGTTTAATATTTCATGTAGTTTATTGAATACTGTGCTGATGGTGGAAAGCAAAATGGTTTTATGGGTGGACCATGGTGGCAAATGCATGGGTTATTGACCCTTGGGATCATGGTGGCCAACTGGAAGTCATGCTCACAGCTCCTGGCCAGCCTAAGAGAGCCAGGGAATGTAGATGGCTAGTATTGGTGGGAGAAGATCAAAATTCAAAATTCCAAGTATGGTTTCTATTGAATGTGTATTGTTATTGCACCATTGTAAAGTCAAAATATTGTTAAGTTGAACCATCATAAAGTTGAAGACCATCTATATCTATCCCCATCATTTTCTTTATTGAATTACAGAAAGGAAAGAGTTACTTCTCTCCTCAGTCCTTCTACCCAATCTCCAATTTTTCTCCATCTGCTTAGACACCTATCTCTAAGTCTTAGCAGCATTCTTTGCTCCTTTAAAAGCTAGAATCATCTTTTTGAGGGCAAATTATGTTTTACCTATCTACTCCCTAGGCATGTCTCCCAAGGGGAGAACAAATAAGTCAGTGTATTTTATGTAGGAAATAGAGTGCTAATTAATTAATCAAGTGGGTTTCATTAAGAGAACTTCTATGTTAGTTTAAAAAACCCCCAAAGACTCCATAGTGTATATGGACCACATCTTCCTTATCCATTCGCCCGTTGAAGGGCATCTGGGTTCTTTCCACAGTTTGGCGACCGTGGCCATTGCTGCTATAAACATTGGGGTACAGATGGCCCTTCTTTTCACCACATCTGTATCTTTGGGGTAAATACCCAGTAGTGCAATTGCAGGGTCACAGGGAAGCTCTATTTTTAATTTCTTGAGGAATCTCCACAGTGTTCTCCAAAGTGACTGCACCAACTTGCATTCCCACCAACAGTGTAAGAGGGTTCTCCTTTCTCCACATCCTCTCCAACACACGTTGTTTCCTGTCTTGTTAATTTTGGCCATTCTAACTGGTGTGAGGTGGTATCTCAATGTGGTTTTAATTTGAATCTCCCTGATGGCTAATGATGATGAACATTTTTTCATGTGTCTGATAGCCATTTGTATGTCTTCATTGGAGAAGTGTCTGTTCATATCTTCTGCCCATTTTTTGATATGATTATCCGAAAGGATGAATACCCAACTTTTGTAGCAACATGGACAGGACTGGAAGAGATTATGTTGAGTGAAATAAGTCAAGCAGAGAGAGTCAATTATCATATGGTTTCACTTATTTGCGGAGCATAACAAATAACACGGAGGACATGGGGAGATGGAGAGGAGAAGGGAGTTGAGGGAAATTGGAGGGGGAGATGAACCATGAGAGACTATGGACTCTGAAAAACAACCTGAGGGTTTTGAAGGGGTGGGGGGTGGG
>PISX010034403.1:0-14013 GCA_004024625.1 Mellivora capensis
AACCATGAGAGACCATGGACTCTGAAAAATAACCTGAGGGTTTTGAAGGGGCGGGGGGTGGGAGGTTGGGGAAGCCTGGTGGTGGGTATTGTGGAGGGCACGCATTGCATGGAGCACTGGGTGTGGTGTAAAACTATGAATTCTGTTACTCTGAAAAGAAAAAAAAAGAAAAGACAGATGCTTAACTGACTGAAGCCCCAAGGTGCTCCTATTTAGTGCCATTTTATTACTTGTTTTATCATTGATTCTGGAGTTTTTCTCTGATCCTCTTGTCTTTGTCACTTTTGGTTTTTCTTTTCCATTCACAGAATCCCTTTAAAATTTATTGCAGAGCTGGTTTAGTGGTCACAAACTCCTTTATTTGTTCTTTGTCTGGGAAATTCTTTATCTCTCATTCTATTTGAGTGTTAGCCTTGCTGGATAGAGTATTCTTGACTGAAGATATTTTCCATTTAGCACTTCGAATATATTATGGTATTCCTTTCTCACTTGCCAGGCTTCTATTGAGAAATCTCCAACCAGATTTACAGGTCTTCCCTTGTAAGTTAAGGACTTCTTTTGTCTTGCTACTTTTAAGAATTTTTCTTTATCACTACTTTTTACAAATTGAATCATAATATGTCTTGTTGTTGATGGGAGTTCTCTGTGCCTACTGAATTTGGCTATCTGTTTCCTTTCCCAGATTAGGAAATTTTTCAGCCATTATTTCTTCAAATATATTTTCTGAACCCTTGTCTCTCTCTTCTTCTGGTACTCCTATAATACAAATGAAGTCACTGAGTTCCTAAGTCTTTTCTCATGTTGCATGACTCTTCTTTCTCTATTTTGTTCAGCTTATTTTCCATTATATTGTCTTCTATATCTCTAATTCATTTCTCTCCTTCTTCTAGCCTCTTGTGCATTGCATCAAATCAGTTTCCAATCTCTGTAGTTGCATTCTTTACTTCTGACTGATACTTTTTCAGCTCTTTAATCTATGTGATAAGTATCTCCCTGTCTTCCATTTTTCTCTCAAGCCCAGTGAGTATCCTTATGATTGCTGCTTTAAATTATCCACCAGGCATGGTACTTAAATCTGTTTTGCTTAGTTCTGTCCATGGCCTTATCTTTTTTTTTTCATTTGGGATGAATTCCTCCATTTTGGCATTTTGTCTAGGTCTCTGCCCTCTTCTCTCTGTTAAAAAAAAACTGGTCATGTTTCTTGCTCCTGAGAATAATGGCCAGAATATAGCAAGTGTTAAAGGAGACCTGATGCTAGTTTCACTAGGACTCTCTGGTTGGTAGCAGTGTTGGGAGTAGGGGTTTCTTCTGGTCTTATGGCTAAGAGTCCCATTGTGCTGGAACTAAGCAAGTCTGACTAAAAAAGGATGTACTGGCAGAGCACAGGGGTGTGGAACTTGGTGTAAGCAAGTTAAGCAGCCTGTGTTAGTGCTGTGTTGCTTCCCATGGGTGGTTCTTTGTTAATGTTGAGGGTTGGGGAAGGGAAATGGTGCCAGCCAGCTCCTTTGTCCCTACACTGGTGTCTCCATGAATGCTGCCTCTCATGGATATGCTCCAAGAAGAGAGAATAATCTCATCACTGTGTGCCCCAGGCATTCTTCAAATCACTATCCTTATGCCATCTGTACCTGTGTTGTCTGCTTGCCTTATATCCATGAGCAGCACAGTGCCCTCTGGTCTCCATCCCGCCTAAGCCCACTGACCTTTAACTCTAGACTTTAAGCCCTGCTGGTTACAAGAACTCATGAAATTCAGCACCTGTCTTTCCCAACCAATGGCTTTGGGGAAAAGTTCTTCTTGTTCATTTCCCTCTGTGCTCTACTCTCTTTTTACCTTATCTGCAATGATGACTCCCTCCCCTCTGTAGCACCTGTGACCCATTTCTCCCATAAACTACCATCTCTTACCTTCTTCAGTGTGACCTCTTCTCTCCTTTTAGCTGTGGAATTTGTTCTGTCAGTCTTCAGATTGATTCCTGGGACTTTTAGAATGATTTAATAGTTATCTTGCTGTGTTTGTGCAGTGAGGTGAGGTTAGGGTTTTCCAATTCCACTGTCATTTTCTCATCAAAACCCTTAAACACTTTGATTTTTAACCTACATTTTAAAATTAAATATCACATCCTGTGTAACAATTTCTCCTGTAACAATTATTTACTTTTTTTCTCCTACACCAGCATTCTATGGAATGTAGAGGATTGGTGTTTTGCAAATTCATGGGCCTGAGCTTCAACTTGGCATTCAAAATGTTATCAAATAATTTATCAGTGTCCTTTATGCCCACTACATCTCTTTTAAACCTTCAATAAACCTTCAAAAACTTATGTCCTTAATTATTCAGTCTCCACACCTTGAACTTTTAATCCATACAACAGTTTCTCTTTTTGCACAATATAAAATTCTTTTTTTAAAGATTTTATTAATTTATTTGACAGAGAGAGATCACAAGTAGGCAGAGAGGCAGGCAGAGAGAGAGGGGGAAGCAGGCTCCCTGCTGAGCAGAGAGCCCAATTCAGGACTCGATCCCAGGACCCTGAGATCATGACCCAAGCTGAAGGCAGCAGCCCAATCCACTGAGCCACCCAGGCACCCACACAATATAAAATTCTTAAACATCCTGCTCTTCTATCACAAATTCATGTCTTTTGATTTTTATTTCCTTTCATCATGAAAATTATATTCTACTTCCTATAAATTTTCTTTCCCTTCCTTAAAAATCTCATTTCTTTAGACTATTTTCTCTTTAAAAATTTGCTTTATCACTTAGCACTCCTCAAATTTTTTCCCATTTACTCTTTTTTCTTCATATGAAAATACTCAGTTCACACCATTATTAATTTTTAAAAAACTATACTTATGGTGTATAAGTCAAAATCAACAGAAAAAAGCAAAATCAAGTTTTTTATGCAGTGTCTCCATACATTTTTATCATCATCAAGGCACTTAGGGAAAAAAAAGCCAAAGCACTATGAATAATTATGTTTAAAAAATGGGAGACATGAGGGGCACCTGGGTGGCTCAGTGGGTTAAAGCCTCTGCCTTCAGCTCAGGTCATGGACCCAGGGTCCTGGGATCGAGCCCCGCATCTGGTTCTCTGCTCAGTGGGGAGCCTGCTTCCTCCTCTCTCCCTGCCTGCCTCTCTGCCTACTTGTGATCTCTGTCAAATAAATAAATAAAATCTTAAAAAAAAAAAAAAAGAGAGAGAAACTGATTCTAACAGTGATCAGTTGTATGTTTTCTGTCCTTTTGTGTCTGTGACAGGATGCTTTATCTGCTCAGCAGGGAGCCTGCTTCCCCCTCTCTCTCTGCCTGCCTCTCTGCCTCCATGTGATCTCTGTCTGTCAAATAAATAAATAAAATCTTTAAAAAAATGGGACACATGACAATCTAATCATATGTCAATTCAATTTTTTTTTTCATCCAATCCTTGCATTTTTACTCAAACTCCTTGAAGTAGTTGACTGTATTGGCTGCCCTCAATGGGGGGGATTTGGCCCACCGAGGGGAGTTTAGAAATTTCTGTTTATGTTTTTCCTTCTTATAAATTGGGACATTGCTATTGGCATCTGGTAGAATTTGTTGAATAACTACAATACATACAGGGCATTCTCCCACAACAAAGAATTATCCAGACAAATATATCAATAGTGGTGATGATGAGAAACCCTGATCTATAGTAGTTTATATTTTCACAGTCTAATCTATTGCTAAGATTTCAGTGAAGGTTTTGAACACGTTTCTATACAGAACTGCTTTTCTTAAACTTTTATTTACTTATTTGACAGAGAGAGAGAGAGAGCTCAAGTAGGCAGAACATCAGGGAGAAGGAGAAGCAGGCTCTCTGCTGAGCAGGGAGCCCAATGTGGGGCTTGATTCCAGAACTCTAGAATCATGACCTGAGCTGAAGGCAGCCGCTTAACGGACTGAGCAACCCAGGTGTCCCTATACATAACTTCTGAAATCTAAACCATCCCTGTTACCTGTGATACTACATATTCTTGTCAGTTTTCTTTCTTTCACCAGAGCAGCCCTTCTCAATCAGAATTTTAAGAGAAAATGAAGCCCTAGTGACTTAAAACATCCATTATATGTAATGAATTAACTTATGTATAGAATGTTACTAGTTATTTATATTCCTTTGAGAATGAACAAAATAGCCACTCAAATAATTTTCCGTAGGGCCTAATTCTTTTGTGGAACCTCAGCCCAAGAAAGAGTGTACTGAAACATTACAAAGGGGTATAATGAAGAAAAAATTCAGTAGGAAAAATGGAAAACAAATAAGAAATGCTTAAAAAATGAAAATGACAATAAAAAATAAGTGTAATTTAACTGAACTCTCCAGATTAAAGACAAATATATCTATATTGGATTAAAAAATTAAGTTCCTGGAGTATGACACTGTATGATATTAATAATTGCAATCATAAGGCTGAAGAAGCAGAAAGTTATAAAATAAAGGAATACACATGGTTATATCATTTAAAGAAAAGGGTTATATGAAGAGTTATAAATGATCATAGTATATACCAAAGTAAAGCAGTTGTAACTTTATTAAGTAAATGGAACAAATTATTCTTTAAGGTGAAGGTACTTTGAAAAATAAATAGAAACAATAAATATTAAGAATTCAATTCATGAAGAATGAACACAACTTGTATGTGTCAGATAATAAAATTTCAATATATATGACTATAGTTCAAAGAAAGTAAACTTTATAAAACCAGCATCATTGTGATGGGTTTTATTAAAATTTACTCTGTACTTATAAGTTGGACAGATGTTACTTAGTTGAAGATATAGGAAGATTTAAGTAAAACATATATCAAGTTAGATATTGTGATTTTTTTTATTTAGTTTATATCTAAAATAACATTCTTAGGTTTCTGAGTTTTGACAAATATATACATCTTGTTTCTACCAACCCAAAAATGGAATAGAATTTTGAGCACCCCAGAAAGCTTCTTTTTTTTTTTAAGATTTAATTTAATTATTTGACAGAGAGAGGCACAGTGAGAGAGGGAACACAAGCAGGGGGAGTGGGAGAGGGAGAAGCAGGCTTCCTGCTGAACAGGAAGCCTGATGTGGGACTCAATCCCAGGACCCTGGGATCATGACCTGAGCTAAAGGCAGATGCTTAATGACTGAGCCACCCAGGCACCCCCAGAAAGCCTCTTTATTCTCCTTTCCAGTGGACTCCTCTACCTTGAAGCAAATATCACTTTTATTTCATTCACTATAACTGTTTAATGCTGAGTCTATCAGAAATTTGTTTCTTTTATTGCTATTATTTCATTATGTGATTATATGACAAATGTTTATCCATTTACCTATTGATAGCTGTTTTTGTTATTTCTAGTGTTTGGTCTTTATGAATAGTTCCACTTAAACATTGTTATACAACTCTTTTGTGGATACTTGTTTACATTTTGCTTGAGTAAATATCATGAGTGAAATCATCACCTCACACCAGAAAAATAAGTTTATATTTATAAGACACTGACAAATTGAATTCTAACTGGTTGTACCATTTTTTATTCCCACCATCGGTGTTTGAACATATTATAATACAATGTAAAAACCAGGGAATTACCATGGATACAACTCACACCTCTTATTCAGATATCACCAGTTTCATATGCACTTGCATTTGTGTGTATGTGGTTCCATGCAATTTTGTCACATGTATGAATTCATATAGCTACCAGCTCAATCACAACACAGGGCTGTTGCTTCACTACATAGATTTCCCTCATATTATCTCTTTGTCACCATAGTATATGGCCATACCCATTCTTTCCCCAGTTCCTAACTCCTGGCAATAACTAAATTATTCTCCATCTCTTTAGTTTTATCATTTTGAGAGGAAGTTTTTCTAGGATGCATGTGGAAAAAGATGAAGAATTGGGACCATTAATGAAATTGACATACCACTCAGGAATACAGCTCATTAGAAAGTGGTAACTTCTAAAGGAAAAGAAAACATTGCAATAGATGGAGACTACTGACAGCTGCAGAGCAGGGTGGGATTCAATTTGAGCAAGTCAGCCTGGACAGGACTTTGTGAGAAGATAATACTTGAGTAAGATCTGGAGAAGATAAGGGAGTTGTCTAAGTGGATTTCTGGATGAAGAAGTTTCCAGTCAGAGGAAACAACTACAACAAATTCTGTAAGACAGGAACATGCCCAGTATTGTTAAGAAATGGAAAGAAGCTGATATGAATGGTGTGAAGGAGCCAGAAGTACAGTAATTGAAGAAAAGTTCAGAAAATTAACAGATTCATATGACATCTAATAAGCCATTAACATAACTTATATTTTAAGGTGAGTGAAATAGGGAGATGCTATGGATCATTGAGTAGAAAAATGACACGTTTTGACTTATGTCTCTAGTAAAATATTCAACAGTTATTATTGCTGTTGTAGTAAGATTAGTCAGTAGGATGAGAAAGAAAACAAGGGGACTATTGTTAAAGTGATCCAGGCAATAACTGATGGTATCTCTGTCTAGTGTGTGAATTGCTAAAGTGGTGAAATGTGGTTGAATCTGGAGCAGTTGTTTGTTTGTTTGTTTGTTTGTTTGTTTTCCCCGGGGATAAGGGAATATTGCAGAGGAATATCAATACCTAGGCATTAAGGAGAACATAAATGTGGGAATGAGATATCATGCAGACTAGAGCTAAAAGAATTAAGAATGCATCTGAGACAATGTCTGGAAGCCAGAGAGGGGAAACAAGGTGAAAAGAAAGAGAATGGGAGGGGTTGTCAGAACAGAAACCTCTATCTAGTTGTGAAGTTGTTTATTGTTTAATCAGAAGGCCCCTAAGTGGCAGTTATTTACATAAGAATTTATTAGATGACAGTATATTAGATGAGAGTATTGATGAGAGTATATTAGATAAGAGTATTGACCTACCATGGTAGATCATAATCTTAAACCCTTTGCTTTGGGTATTTGCTTTTCTTGTTGATTATTTTTAATCTATACTCTGTACCTGCACACACTTTTCCTTCCCTTGAACTTCCAGGATCTTGATCTCAAGCCCACATGGTTTAACCATGATCTAACACTAAAAGTCAGTCACATGATTGAGATATCTGAGTCTAAACAATTAGCAAGACTTAGCTCTGATTCCATCTCCCAAGTCTTGGAAAATGGGAATGTAGCATATCTTAGTATTCCAATCATAAATTCTTATAAAAAGATATATTTTAGAGTTGGGGAGTTTCAGAGAATATTAGAATAAAGGGAATAAAACTCATGTGCAAGTGAAATAATTGTATATTTAGCCACTGCAAAAAAATTCCACAGTTAAATTGTTGGAATTCATGAAGTTACCAAGGTTATTAGATATAAGAATAATATTTCTTTAGAAACAAAACATACAGAAAACACAATTTGAAAAAGATATACAATTCATGTTATCATCAAAATCATAAAAAACTTAGAAATAGTATTCTTATAGCTAATAATCTTGGTATAATCATTAATGCCAGTAACTTAACTATGACATTTTTTGCAGTGGCTAAATGAACAATTATTTCACTTGCACCTGAATAAGTACTAAGAAAAAGGCTCAAAACCTTAATATTCTAAGTTTATGGTTAAAATATCTACTATTAAAAGAGATTTAAATTATCACACAATTGATCTATGGATTCAGTGAAATCTCAAACAAAACCTAAACATAAGACATCTGCTTTGAACCAAGAGAGAGTAATAAGGGCTTGAAACAACAACAAAAATTGAATAAAATAAATGAAACAATATTTTTTGAGACATTGGGCATCAGACATTGAAGGACAATGATAACAGAGATAGAAAACAAATGAGGTAAGCCCTATAATTGTCTCAGCTGACTGCCTAGATAAAGTTTCCAGGAACCCCAGAAGAACCTACTTTACTTTCTGATTTGTGAATCCATCTTGGAATCCAGAGGAACCAAAAGTGGCTAAGGTTTGCAAAGTGCCAAGGAAGAAATAACTGCACACACAGAAGGAAATAACATACTGGAGATCTGCAGAGGGTTCCCCTTAGTCTTCACCTGATCATGAATATATATATATATATATATATACCCCATGTTGGAGAATGAACCACATGAGAAGATTAAAGGGAACAATCATTATTATCCACACAGGGTCCAGAATAGTTCTGGTCTCCAACAGTCAAAGTGGAAAACCTCACAACTCATGAGACATCAGGTAGAGTACTGAGAACAGTTTTACTTTAGTAGGGGGGAGAATTTAGCTGTACATTAAACAGAGTGTTAGATTCTAACAATTCTAAAAACATGCCCAAAAGGATCAAATCATATGAAGAAACTTTATTTTAAAACAAATCTTGAAACTATTTATGGAGTGCAAAAATATCTACCACTTAAAAAGGTAAATTCACAATGTTTGGCATGCAATTGAAAGTTATCAGCCATTCAAAGAAACATGAAAATATGACTCCACAAATAGAAGAAAATTCAACCAAAAGACAAGTAACCAGTAGTGACATAGATGATAGAATTAGTAGATAAAGACATTAAAAATTAGTTTAACTATATTTCATATGCTCGAGAAGCAAGAGGAAAGATTGACCATGTTAATAATATACATGTAAAAGGAATATACATGTAAAAGGCTCAAATTAAGATTCTAGATAGGAAAACCAAAATGTTCAACATGAAGACTACACTAGGTAGGATTAGCTGCAGGTTAGAGGTTGCAAAAGAAAAGATTAGTGACTTTGAAGACAGAGTCTTATCTACAATGAGACCCTGAAAAATAAGAAATCGGGGAAAAAATAGAGTGCATCAATGAGCTGTGAGACAACTCAAATGGGCCAAAATATCTGATTTGAAGAAATAATGACCCAAATATTTCTCAGATTTGTTGCAAAATAAATTCAAAGATTTGTATCTCTACTAATACTAAAAACAAAGAAAACTAAATCAAAGCACATCATAATCAAATTTCTCAAAACAAATGACAAAAAATATATATCTTAAAAGCAGCCAGAGATGAAAGCAACATTATATAAAGTGGAACAAACATAAAAATGACAGCAGACTTCTCAGTTAAAATAGTGTATCCCAGATGTGAGAGGAATAGTATTTTTAAAGTATGAAAAAAAAATCATTTGCCATTCTAATGTTTATGTGATTTCAAGAAATACCAAGTAACTAAAACAATCTTGAAAAAGAACAACAAAGAGACTATGTCTGGCTCTTGCTCTCATAGAAGGAGAGACAGTTCCAGGGCAAGTGAGAGCCATATGGCACCAAACAGTTCTGTGCCTCACTGAGAAAATAATTACACATGTGTAGAGGATATCCTAAGAAGAAGCCAAGAGGAAAACATCATCATATGCATTCTTTATGAAAACTTGCCAATAAGACCACAAGAAGAAGCAACTAGATGCTTCAGTCAGTCAACTTCTCAGAGTTTTATAAGAAGTGCTTAGTGAGGTGGAATATCATGCCTGCTAAAGAGGAAGGAAAATTTGAAGACATGGCAAAGGCAAGCAAGGCCCATTATGAAAGAAAAATTAAAACTTATATCTTCCCTAAAGGAGAAGCAAAAAAGAAATTCGAGGATCCCAAATGCACCCAAGAAGATTCCTTCAGCCTTTTTCTTGTTTTGTTCTGAGTATCACCCAAAAATCAAAAGAGAACATCCCAACCTATTCATTGGTGATGTTGCAAAGAAACTCGGAGAGACGTGGAATAACACGGCTGCAGATAACAAGCAGCCTTTTGAAAGGAGGCTGCTAAGCTGAAGGGAGAAGTACAGAAAAGATATTGCTGCAGAGCAAGCTAAAGAAAGTCTGATGCAGCAAAAAAGGGGAGTCATCAAGGCTGTATAAAGCAAAAAAAAGAAGGAAGAAGAGGAAGACAAGGAAGAGGAGGAGGAGGAAGATGAAGAAGATGCATATGAAGAAGATGATAATGATGAATAAGTTATAGTTCAGTTTTTGTTTTGTTTTTATTTTATTGTTTTGTTTTGTTTTGTTTTGTTTTTGGTCTATAAAACACTTAAAGGCCTGTACAATACTTTTTCCTTTTAAAGGGAAAAAATTGAAATATAAGGCTGTGTAAGATATGCTTTTAACCTGTACAGTCTTTTTTGGTATAGCTAATACACTACCAAAGGCAACTTTAGATAGCCTTGTCATGGTGATAATTTAAGTATCCACTAACTTTGTTTGGTACAGTATGGGGGTTGGAAATTGGCATGGAAATTTAAAGCAGGTTTTTAATTGGTGAACAGCACAAATTAATTGTCCATTTTCAGTTGTCTCTGGAACAACTTATATGAAATAATTGTTGTTCTGTTAATTGAATCCTAATCTGTAATTGAAAAAAAAAAAAGTTACAGCTGCTTTGTTGACATTCTGAATGCTTCTAAGTAAACACGATTTTTTAATATAAAAAAATCCCACAAAGATGGTGGACTCTCACTTCATAATCTAAAATCAAACCACAAAGCCACCGTAATTAAAGCAGAGTACTGGCATATAGAGTAATGTGACAGAACAGAGACTCCAGAAGTAAGCTGTCACATATATGGTAAAATAATTTCCAATAAGGTTGCCAAGACCACTCAATGTGAAAAGAATAGTCACATGTTGTTGTGAAAATTGACATCCGTATGCAAAAGAATGAAGTCGGACCTCTACCTCACACATATAAAAGTTAATTCAAAATATACAAAAAACCTAAATTTAAGAACTAAAACTATAAAACTATTGAAAGAAAAGTAGATAAAATCTTCATGACCTTGGATTTGGCAATGGTTTCTTCAACATGACATCAACAGCACAGGCAACAAAAGAAGTATACATAAATTAGACTATTTTAATTTTTGTACATAAGGACACTATCAAGAGAAAGAAAGCACAACCCACAGAATGGGTTGCACAGATGAAAAAAATGTAATTGAAACAGTAATAAGTCGAAGCTAATAATAAACCAAAACCATAATACATAATGAACAAATACAGTTTACTTCACTGCATTAACAGGATAAAACAAAAACAAAATTAAAAACAACAATGTGGGGGGAGACAAGATGGCAGGGAAGTAGGAGGAGGCACCTTTTCAACCTGTACCCTAAAGCGAGCTGATTACTTACCAAAGAACTCTGATCACCCATGAAATCAGCCTGAGATCAGAATTATACACGTCTGGATCTCTACGGGGGCAGAAGACACCAGTGAGTAGGTAAAGCACAGTGGGAATGTCGGACCAATATCGGAAGATAAACAAAAGGAGGAGGGAGTCACCAGAGGCGACCCATTGGAAAGTGATACCCCAACACGAGAGTGCCCTGCCACTGGGGACCAGCATTAACTTGGAGTCTGGTTGAAAGCACTCAAAAAGAGCAAAGGATTGTGGGAGGAAATTGTGGGAATCGGGGCGGTTAGGAATAGGGGCGTAAGTCTCCAAAACCAGGACAGCCACCCCTAGTGCTGTGCCAGAGACAGGTCTTGGTCCCTGAGCCGCCAGTGCACCCGAGAGCACATCGGGTCCCATGAGGGGCTGGAAACCTCGCCAGCTGGCAGAAACAGCCTTTTTGCACTCTCCATGTGAGCCCTGCGCTATTAGAGCCTGAGATGCACGCGCCCCACAACCTCCCCTGATAGAGGTTTGCGGTGGCGCCAGCCCAGTGCTCTCGGACCCGGAAAGACCAGGCGCTCCCATCCCGGGCCAGTGGGAAAATTTCAGTGTGCGATTGCTGCTTGGGACCTCTCTGGAGGCCCGGAGCTGCCCAGACAGCCGCCACTGTTGTGGTTTTGGGTACAAGCAGGAGTTCCTGTGTCCCCAGGGAACAAGACTGGGAATGTGCTCTGCCAGCGTCCGAGGGGGAACTTATGTGCTCTGGAGCATGCAGAGGGGAGCAGACTGAGGCTTCTCTCTGAGAGGGAGGTCTGGGTGCAGTTTGCTTCCCTCTAAACCTCCAAAACCATCAAAAGCTGTCAAGGCGAGAGAAGAGAAAAAAAAAAAAAACTACAAACAAACAAACATAAAAACCTCCAGAGAACAAAAGCCTGAAAAACCGGTTTCCTCAGAGCCCACCCCCCTGAGAGGGACAGGAGGACTTAACTCAGAGAACATTGCCTGAAAACCCACGTGGCAGGTCCCTCACCCAGAAAACCAACCAGGAAGAAAAAAAAAAAAAAAAGGAGACAAGAGAACAACCACCACTACTTCATAGATACAACTTTTATTTTCAATTCGTTCCCACTATTCAGGTTCATTATTTTTTTATATAGATAATTTTTTAACCTATTTACCATCACAGTGAGATGTCCAGTACATCAAATTCCATAACCTTTTAACCTGAACTTTTTGATACATACACCTATGTTTTTCTTTTGCCTTTCTATTTTTAAATTTTTTAAATTTTGGTTTAGTTTATTCTTTTTTTATTTTTATTTTTTAATATTCATATAGAGTTAAACTTCAAGATAATCCCCTTTCCCCAATCAATGCTACCCCTATAGGTAAACCAATTTTTAATCCCCCTTTATCTTAGGAAAGTTGAGTCCTTTAACAAAGATATCAAGATACATTCAGGAAGAATCAAAATAACCTTCCTCGCCCACACTGAGAATTTATAACCACTCTCCCATCTTTTTCTTCCACCAGTGTTTCTGTGTATTTGTGTTTGTCCTGGTAGTATATAAATTTTATACTTGGGGTTCTTTTTGACGTGGTTCCTTTTTTGTTTGTTTTGCTTATATATATATATTTTTTTTTCTGTTGTCATATACTTTTATTAGTCTTTTTGTTTGTCTGTTTTTGTTTGTATACTTCATAAATCTTACCTTGGGGCCAATTTGGGCTGAGCCTTCTCTTTTATCTTCCCTTTTTTTCCTGTCTCTCTCTCTCTCTCTTTTTTTCTTTTTCTTTTCTTTTTTCTCTCAATTGGGTGGGGACTCCTGATTGCTCAGAAGCATTCAAGGGTGCACCTTGACTACACCATGGTCGATACATGCAGCTATATCCGTTCAGCCATCCCTCACCAATATGACTAGGAGGAGGAATGCCCAACAGAATAAAAATTCAGAGGATGGGCCTTCTGCAGGAGAGCTAATAGCTATCAACATAGACAATATGTTGGAAAGGGAATTCAGGCTAACAATTACCAGGCAATAGCTAGGTTGGAGAAAGCCATGGATGACCAAACAGAATTGATTAGGGCAGAACTGAAAGCCACCAGGGATGATGTTCACAAGGCTCTCAATGAGTTCCAATCTAATCTAAATTCTCTAAAATCTAGGGTAACTGAGACAGAAGATAGAATTAGTGATCTGGAGGACAAACAGAGAGAAAAGATCAGGAGGAAGCCTGGAACAAACAGCTTAGAAGCCACAAAAACAGAATTAGGGAAATAAAGAATGCCATGGAATGTTCCAACGTCAGAATTATTGGAATCCCTGAAGGGGAGGAGAAAGAAAGAAGTCTAAAAGTTATAGTGGAACAAGTTCTCCATGAAAATTTTCCCAATCTCTCGAATGGAACCAGCATTCATGTACTAAGGGCAGAACGGTCTCCCTCCAAGATTATAGAATCTAAAAAAAACATCAAGGCACCTGATAGTAAAATTGAGAAATCATAATTGTAGATACAATCTCTTGAAAGCAGCTAGGAGCTACATCATTCTTAAAGGGACTATCCACCAAGATGATCTAATAATTGTAAATATCTATGCCCCCAATAGGGGAGCAGCCAATTACATAAGAAAACTATTAATCAAGATAAAGAGTCATATTGATATGAATACATTCATAGTAGGAGATCTTAACCCGCCTCTCTCATTAATAGACAGATCATCCATGCAGAAAATCAATAAAGAAACAAAAGCATTGAATGACACATTGGACCAGATGGACCTCATAGATATATACAGAACATTCCACCCTAAAACAACAGAATACTCATTCTTCTCAAGTGCACATGGAACCTTCTCCAGAATAGACCACATACTGGGTCACAAATCAGGACTCAACTGATACCA
>PISX010034404.1:0-13994 GCA_004024625.1 Mellivora capensis
AAGATGTGGAGAAAGGGGGACCCTCTTACACTGTTGGTGGGAATGCAAGCTGGTGCAGCCACTCTGGAGAACAGTGTGGAGGTTCCTCAAGAATTTAAAAATAGAGATTCCCTATGACCCTGCAATTGTGCTACTGGGTATTTACCCCAAAGATACAGATGTGGTGAAAAGAAGGGCCATCTGTACCCCAATGTTTATAACAGCAATGGCCACAGTCTCCAAACTGTGGAAAGAACCAAGATGCCCTTCCACGGACGAATGGATAAGAAAGATGTGGTCCATATACACTATGGAGTATTATGCCTCCATCAGAAAGGATGAATACCCAACTTTTGTAGCAACATGGACGGGACTGGAAGAAATTATGCTGAGTGAAATAAGTCAAGCAGAGAGAGTCAATTATCATATGGCTTCACTTATTGGTGGAGCATAACAAATAACACAGAGGATATGGTTAGATGGAGAGGAGAAGGGAGTTGAGGGAAATTGGGGGGGAGATGAACCATGAGAGACTATGGACTCTGAAAAACCACCTGAGGGTTTTGAAGGGGCGGGGGATGGGAGGTTGGGGGAGCCAGGTGGTGGGTATTATGGAGGGCACGCATTGCATGGAGCACTGGGTGTGTTGTAAAACTATGAATTCTGTTATGCTGAAAGGAAAATTAAAAAAAATTAATAAAAATATTGCAGCATGCTCCTTCAGGAAGGTGCCTACCGTCTGCTGTATCTACAGTCCTATCACCAGAACAACTTATTCCCACCCATGCCAATTAAGTTCTGAAGCTGCCTCAGGCACCACAGTGAGAGCTAGAGGTTGCTCTTGAGGTGGTTCAAGATTTTCTTCTCAGGATGGTGTTATAAGTCCAAGAAGAGTAAGTATCATCACCAAGATTGACTTTTCATGTCCCTCCTAAATAAAGAAAAATTTCCCACCTCTCAATGTTCTCAGTCCATGAAGCAATCCCTGGAATGTCTCCTCTGATGGCAGGTCATGGGCACAGGGATCTGAGAGTACTCATTACTCCTGGACTACCAGTTGATGGAGACTTGCTCTGTGTGGCCTAAGCTGTTCTGTCCACCATTCTATATCAGCCAAACCCTGTCCTCCTCACCTCAGCATCTCTCTGGTTCCCTCCCTCTGCCCCTCCCCTCCTGCTTGTGCTCTTTACCCTCTAATAAAGAAATAAAATCCTGAAAAAATAAATAAAATATTGAGCAAAAAAGTGTACATTTAGGCCTTCAAGACCTGGTTCGAAACACCGTCCTTTGTCTATTTCTTTGTCATCTTTCCTCTTTTGCTGATGGCGTCAGAGGTGCATGACAACCTAGCGAGTGAGAAGGCCCATGGTGGAGTAACACTGCCTTCCTGAAAGACCACATAAAAGATTTCAGTCTAATAATCTGAAGAGACCCTCAGCATCGTCATGGGGGGAACTCTGTTGTGACATGCTACCAAAATTTGGGGAGTTACTTGGAAATTTAGCATAATGTAATATACCTACAACATGTTGAAACCACCAAGTTAACTTCAAGAGTTATCAGCTAAAAACCTTTAAAAATGACCAAAGATATATCTGGATTCCTTAGTCAGTAGGAAACTTAATCTCTGTGTTATGAGATTGAGCCCCACATCAGGACACATCAGGAGAGTTAACTAAAATACCAAAACAAAACTAAAGAACTTACAGATTACCAAAATCAATGAGGCTCAAGCAATGGAGCTGGTCAGTGTTGGGATGGATCCTATCTCCTGTTCATTCAGCCACTGGGCACTGCACACTCAGATGGTACCAGTGCTTATCAGCCAACCGGTTCTCCTTCTATGAACTCAGGGTCTAGAGGAGAAGATGGACAAAGAAGAAAAAAAAATGAGATTGAAAGGAGCAATTGCTCCATAGGAAAAGAGCAAGGGATTACAACTAAGTCCTGAGCTCCACCAGGTGCAGGGTACGACAAGGCTATCCTGAGATGACATTGAGAATTCCTGTGGCATGAAAAGGAGGAGACAGCCCTGCACAAATCTGAGTGTATTAAGCCTGTAATAAGACACCATGGAGCAGACGATTGGAGGCAGAATTTGATGTTCCCAGAGTGGAGGTTAGAAAGGAGTTCAGGGTGGCCAGAGGAAGCTGTGGAAGAGAGCAGAGAGGGAGGGTAGGAGGACCAGGGCCCAGGGCAGTTCGACAGTATCAGTGCCCTTCTCCAAGTGCTGTGTGACTGCATTTCCACACACTCAGTGGCTGAACACACAAACACTGCGTCCCGGTCTCAGCGAATCAGAAATCTAGCAGTGATCAACTGGGGGCTCCTTCCAGAGTCTCTCATTAGGTTGTGGTTGTTGACAACAAAAATGTAGGACCTGCTTCACTGAGAACCTGAACTCACTTAAGCGCATGGGCCAATATAGCCCATCTTAAAAATATGAGTTCTTCTGTATGTTGTTGACCCACAGTGCTAGGCCACATGCATATGTCTGTGTCATGGTTCAACCTAGGGACTTTTACTCTCCATGAGAGAGAACATGGGACAGAGTCAATATGGTGCCCGGCAATGAGCTTTTATATCTAAATCTCAGCAGGGACTTTGGGTAATATTCCCATGTTCTGTCGAACGGAAGTGAATCACTATATCCAGACCACATTCAGGGGAGGGGGTTACACAAGGATGTATACAGAGGAGTTGGGGAACCAATGGACCCCCTGAGGGGAGAAGGGAGAAGGTGATGATGCCTGCAGGGTCTGTGCCTTGCCCAGAATCAGACTGGTAGGAAGGCTTTCCAGGCATGAATCCAGCTCTTTGAGTATCCTCAAAAGTGGGGTTCTGGTGCACCTAGCCATTCACTGAGGGCTATGGAAAAGGTTGTCTAGAAGGAAGTGGCTATAGATATGGAAATGATATTAGGCTGAGGGTGATCATTGATATCCTAGAAAATAGACATCTCCCCATGTTCTTGTCTGAGAGGGACCCCAGGTATGGCAACCCACTGAATGGACCCCTATCTACATCACACC
This sequence comes from Mellivora capensis, assembly GCA_004024625.1. Lineage (NCBI taxonomy): Eukaryota > Metazoa > Chordata > Mammalia > Carnivora > Mustelidae > Mellivora > Mellivora capensis. The sequence goes on from PISX010034404.1 coordinate 3,012, forward strand.
CTTTGGAAAGGAGGTAATGGCTTGCATCCCAGGAGAGGCAGTCTCTAAGGGTAAGGGTGCATTCTGACCATCAAAAGCCAATGCTCCAATCCCTTCTTTAGGGTTTTCATTGAAAATTAGAAGTCTAAGATCTTGTGAAGCTATTACCCACCTGTTGTAGGTGGGGCTGCCATCGTCTGGGACTCCAGAATGTCCGCACTGATAAACACATGTGTGCACATGGGAGCAAGTGTGCATGTGCTCACAAAAACACACAAACCAGTAGGGACTGTGAGGTGGGATCTGACTAGTAGCAGATTCAAAGAAGTCAATAGGAGGAAGGAAATTTGTTTGGAGGTATTTCCTACATGTGACACCACTCCTCTAACATCATAGATATTATCCAACTTATGCCTGTGGATATCTGGTAGAAGGACAAGCTAGAATTATCCGTATTTTACAGAGAAGACCATCCCTGTCAGGCACAATGGTTTATCTAGGGTCAAAACCAGATAAGAATAGAGAGTTGTGTCTGAAACCAGATGTGTTTCCAAGCTGGAGCCCTGGCTGCACTCAGATGTTCCCTGGGGGCCTGTGGAGAGGGGTGTGTTGATGTCACTGTGTACAGATGTGGCCTTGCATGCAGAAAAGGGATGAGGAGATGGCAAGCCAGAGCACTGTTTGCATAGGTGTCAAACCAGGAATGGACTGCGGTAAGGGATCCCAAGCAGTGATGTCACTTCCTTGACCACAGACCGCAACATAATTTGGAACCCCTGCAACCAGGCACCCATATTCTAGTGTAGTCCGTATCAGGGTTACTTGGCTAGAGAAATCTGATATAGAAAGATATTCTCTTGCTGCTTGCCTATTTTCCAGGGATCTGGTTTCCAGGAACCCCAGGGAAATGGCTTTTTCACATGCTGCAGACATTGTCCCAAAACCTGACCCACAATGCCTCAGGACATTTAGCAAGAGGTGTCATAAGGTACTTAATACTGAGCAGACTAGGCAATGCCCAACTCTATGAACCATCCAAGGGCAGCTCCATCCCTTCCTCTTGAATTTTACGGAAAGAGGAATATGTGGGGGTTAACGTCCAAGGGCTATAGTAGGGTGAGTACAGTGGATACCCTGGTGATCCCTTCTTGTTCACACAAATGTCATGGTGGGCATGGTGGAAAGACAATTCCTGAATTGTCTCTTACCTGTGCCAGAGCCCATCCAAGACCCTGAAGCTGTGGCACGTTTATCTACTTGTTGGAGGTGTGTGCATACTAGAGTGTGGTGTGTCTGGGATGGAGTGCCCTTGGTCTGAAGACCAGCAAAGGCATCCAGACAGGGCTCTGAGGCCTCCGGCCTGGCTGCCAGGCAGTCTTTACAGAGCTCTACAAAGGAGATGGGTCAGGAGCTGGATGATGATATCCCCTGCTCTACTTCCTTGAAGGACAAGAAGGTATCCCACACTGCCAACAGAGTCCATTGCTGGTTCGAGGTGATTAGGGGTGTTGGGGAGATCCCACTCCTAGGATGCCAATGCAGCACAAAGGGCCCCACGTCCTAGAAGTCAGCCTGGGCTCCTAGACTCCAGTAATCATATGCATCTCATTCCCATCTCTTTCCCAAACTTGCCCTCATGGTCCTGCCCATGCCTTGGACAGAAGTAGAGTCATTGTCCACATATTTATAAGAATATCATTAAGGAGACTTTAAACCATGTCTCATCTCATTTATCTAGAGTCATTTTGCACTGTGCTATGTATTTTCCTATCTTGTGCTCTCAGGTGTCCCCATTGGCCCAACAGCTTTTCCCCAAGTTCTGCAAGTCTTGCAAATGATCACGGTGAATTGGCAGACTTTTATCCAAAGGGACCTTCAGCCCATGGTACTATGTCTCTTCCTCTACCCTTCTGTTTTGATGGAACACATCTTTGGGGTCCCTCCAGGGTCAGGATCAAGGGCCCCATTGCACTGAATACCATTACAGAAGGCCAGTCATTTATCATAGCAATTGAGCCCTTTACTGATGTGATGCCCTTTGGTTGCCAATGCACAGTGCTACATCATATATCCTTCACGCCCTAATATTCTAAGCCCTTTCACCTAAAACATCTCTGTTTTCAACATAAGAATGGGATCTTCCTTATCCATTCATCCGTTGAAGGGCATCTTGGTTCTTTCCACAGTTTGGCGACCATGGCCATTGCTGCTATAAACATTGGAGTACAGATGGCCCTTCTTTTCACTACATCTGTATCTTTGGGGTAAACACCCAGTAGTGCAATTGCAGGGTCATAGGGAAGTTCTGTTTTTAATTTCTTGAGGAATCTTCACACTGTTCTCCAAAGTGGCTGCACCAGCTTGCATTCCCACCAACAGTGTAAGAGGGTTCCCCTTTCTCCACATCCTCTCCAACACACGTTGTTTCCTGTCTTGCTAATTTTGGCCATTCTAACTCTTGTAAGGTGGTATCTCGATGTGGTTTTAATTTGAATCTCCCTGATGGCTAATGATAATGAACATTTTTTCATGTGTCTGATAGCCTTTTATCTGTCTTCATTGGAGAAGTGTCTGTTCATATCTTTTGCCCATTTATTGATGTGATTATCTGTTTTGTGTGTGTTGAGTTTGAGAAGTTCTTTATAGATCCTGGATATCAAACTTCTGCCTGTACAGTCATAGACAAATATATTCTCCCATTCCATGGGTTGTCTCTTTGTTTTGTTGACTGTTTCCTTTGCTGTGAAGAAGATTTTTATCTTGATGAAGTCCCAAAAGTTCATTTTCGCTTTTGTTTCCTTTGCCTTTGGAGACATACCTTGAAAGAAGTTGCTGTGGCTGATATCAAAGAGGTTACTGCTTATGTTTTCCTCTAGGATCCTGATGGGTTCCTGTCTCACGTTGAGGTCCTTTATCCATTTAGAGTTTATCTTTGTGTATGGTGTAAGAGAGTGGTCGAGTTTCAGTCTTCTACATATAGCTGTCGAACTTTCCCAGCACCATTTATTGAAGGGACTGTCTTTTTTCCACTATATATTTTTTTCCTGCTTTTTCAAACACGATTTGACCATAGAGTTGAGGGTCCATATCTGGGCTCTCTACTCTGATCCACACTGGTCTATGTGTCTGTTTTTATGCCAGTACCATGCTGTCTTGGTGATAACAGCTTTTTAGTAAAGCTTGAAATCAAGTAACGTGATGTCCCCAGTTTTATTTTTGTTTTTCAACGTTTCCTTAGCAATTCGAGGTCTCTTCTGATTCCACACAAATTTTAGGATTCTTTGCTCCAGCTCTTTGAAAAATACCAGTGGAATTTTGATCTGAATGTCATTAAAAGTTTAGATTGCTCTAGGCAGCATAGACATTTTAACAATATTTATTCTTCTGATCCAAGAGCATGGAATGGTCTTCCATCTTTTGGTGTCTTCTTCAATTTCTTTCATGAGTGTTTTGTAGTTCTTTGAGTACAGGACCTTCACCTCTTTGGTTATGTTTATTCCCAGGTATCTTATGGTTCTTGGTGATATAGCAAATGGAATCGAATCTCTAATTTCCCTTTCTATATTTTCATTGTTTGTGTATAAGAAAGCCACTGATTTTTGTACATTGACTTTGTATCCTGCCATGTTACTGAATTGCTGTATGAGTTCTACTAGTTTGGGGGAAGAGTCTTTTGGGTTTTCCATAGATAACATAAATCATGTTATCTGCGAAGAGAGAGAGTTTGACTTCTTCATTGCCAATTTGGATACTTTTTATTTCTCTTTGTTGTCTGATTGCTGTTGCTAGGACTTATAATTCTATCTTGAACAAGATTGGTAAGAGTGGTCATCCTAGTCGTATTCCTGATCTCAACCAGAAGGCTGTGAGCTTTTTCCCATTGAGGATGATATTTGCTGCGGGTCTTTCATAGATACATTTAATGAAGTTCAGGAATGTTCCCTCTATCCCTATGCTTTGAAGTGTTTTAATGAGGAACAGATGCTGGATTTGTCTAAATCTTTTTCTGCATCAATTGAGAGGACCATGTGTTTCTTTTCTCTTCTCTTACTGATTTGTTCTATCACATTGATTTGCGAATGTTGAACCTTCCTTGTACTCAGTGATGAATCTCACCTGGTCATGGTGGATAATCTTTTTAATGTGCTGTTGGATCATATATGCTAGGGTCTTGTTGAGAATGTTAGCATCCATATTCATCTGCGATGTTGGTCTGAAATTCTCCTTTTTGGTGTGGTCTTTGTCTGGTTTGGGGGTCAGGGTAATGCTGTCTTCATAAAAAATTCTGGACCTTTTCCTTATGCTTCAATTTTTGAAACATCATCAGGAGAATAACTGTTATTTCTTCCTTGAAAGTTTGGTAGAATTCCCCAGGGAATGTTTCAGGTCCTGGGCTCTTGTTTTTTGGGAGGTTTTTGGTCACTGCTTCAATGACGTTACTAGATATCAGTCTAATCAGGTTGTCAATTTCTTCCTGGTTCAATTTTGGGAGTTTATACATTTCCTGGAGTGCATCCATTTCATCTAGGTTGCTTAACTTATTGGTATATAACTGTTGATAATAACTTGTGATGATTGTTTCTACATCCTTGGTGTTAGTTGTTATCTCTCCCTTTTCATTCATAATTTTATTAATTTGAGCTTTCTCCCTTCTTTTGGATTAGTGTGGCCACTGGTTTCCCGATCTTATTGATTCGTTCAATAAACCAGCTTCTATTTCATTGATATGTTCTACTATATCTCTAGTTTCTACCTCATTCATCTCTGCTCTAATCTTGGTTATTTCCCTTCTTATTTGTGGAGTTTGTTTGATTTTTTGTTGATTCTCCAGTCCTTTAAGGTGTAGAGACAGCTGGTGTATTCTGGATTTTTCAAATTTTTTGAGGGAGGCTTGGATGGCTATGTATTTCCCCCTTAGGACCGCCTTTGCTGTATCCCTTTGGACCGAAGTGTCTTCATTCTCATTGGTTTCCATGAATTGTTTAAGTTCTTCTTTGATATTCTGGTTGATCCAAGCATTCTTAAGCAAGGTGGTCTTTAGCTGCCAGGTGTTTGAGTTCCTTCCAAACTTTTCCTTGTGATTGTGCTGTACTTTCAAAGCATTGTGATCTGAGAATATGCATGGAATAATCCCTGTCTTTTGGTATCAGTTGACCCCTGATTTGTGACCCAGTATGTGGTCTATTCTGGAGAAGGTTCCCTGTGCACTTGAGAAGAATGAGTATTCTGTTGTTTGAGCGTGGAATGTTCTGTATATATCTATGAGGTCCATCTGATCCAACGTGTCGTTGAATGCTCTTGTTTCTTTATTGATTTTCTGCTTGGAGGATCTCTCAATTACTGAGAGAGGTGTGTTAAGGTCTCCTACTATTAATGTATTCATATCAATATGACTCTTTACCTTGATTAATAGTTTTCTTATGTAATTGGCTGCTCCCATATTGGGGGCATAGATATCTTGATGTTAAAATTCTCAGAGTAAGAGACATCTGCATGACCTTCGCCATCCCCAGTCTTGGAGGACTCACTGGACACAAGTCAATTTGTGAACCTCAGCCTGAGCTGTGTTTACAACTCAGTCCCCAAGGTAGCTTGCCCCAGAGATGGCTGATCAGGCGTGTCATGCCCCTAGGCCCTAATCCTAACCCTAGATTGGGTTTTCAGGAGTCCATACCCAGAGACTTGCTTCAAATCCCTCCATATTGGTGACACCTGAGCCATAATACAGGACTCCTCCTGTCCCACAGAATAAAACCTTGCTAATTGGAGCTGCACAAAATCACCTTGGCTGTAGTAACCTCCAATGGCACATGAGGCTAGCCCCATATTTGGCAGAACTCATGGACACAAAGTCCATCACAAGTGAACACCTGACACTCGCCCTAAATTCATAATCCATGGAGCTTGCCTCAGCATATGCAGGTTGAGCCAACCATGCTGTAGGCCCTAACCCTAAACCTAGCTTGGGTTTTCAGACTTCCGTCCCAAGAATCCTGGACCATAAGTCTTCCAGATAGAGAACTCAAGAACCACATGATATGACTCAACCTGCCCTCCAGAAGGAAACTGTGCCCTTTGGAGTTTCACAAAACCCCAAGACTACAGAAAGGTGCACATCTCCTGATGCCACACCAGGTTTGCACACCACTGTGGACACTGTGGACACTAATTCGCAATCTGACATAACCCGAGACCAGTTCTCCAATCAGGTACTGGGAGAGCTGGCCCCAGAGCCAGCAGATCAGACCTGCCATGCCCCTAGGCCCTAATCCTAACCCTAGGTTGGGCTGTCAGGCATCCATACCCAGAACCCTGCTTGTGAATCCCTCCTTATGGTGGACACCTGAGCCATAAAACAGGACTCCTCCTGTAAAATAAATCTTGCTAATTGGAGCTTCACAAAACCAGCAGGGCTATTAGTAACCTTCATGGCCACCTGAAGCTTGCCCCATATTTGGCAGAACACATGGACATAAACTTCAGCCTGAGGGAATGCCTGACATGCGGCCTAAATTTATACTCCAGGGAGTCTACCTCAGCGTCTGCAGATTGGGCTTGCCATGCCCTAGGCTCTAACCCTAGTCTTACCTTGGGATTTCATAATTCTGTCCTCAGAGTGCTGGTCCACAAACACTCCAGAGAGGGAACACTGGAGTCACAACACAGGACTCTGCCTGCCCTGCAGAAGGAAAATGTGCCCTAGGGAGCTGCATGAAGCCCCCAGAATATGAGACAGCTGCATAAGATCCCAAGCCACTCCCATTTACGAAAGCCAGTGCTGGACACTAATACAATTCTGTCCCTCAACCTGAGTCCTACCTCCAGACAGACACCCATGTAGTTGGCGCCAGAGGCAGCAGATTGGACCTGCCTTGCCCCTAGGACCTAACCCTATCGCTAGGTTTAGTTTTCAGGCATCCATGCCCAGAGGCCTGCTCTTGAATCCCTCCATATGGGGTACACTAGAGCCAAACAGCAGCACTCCAACTCTCTTCCTGAATGAAATCTTTCTATTTGTAACCTCACAAACCCCCAGAGTGGCAGAAACCTCCATGTCCTCAGGAGGCCACATCAACATACAGTGACCTTAGTGGTCACAAATTGTAATCTGAGTGAATGCCTGACCCTCGCCCAACTTCCCATCCTGGGGTTCTAGCCCCAGCACCTTCAGATTGGGCCTGCCATGCCCTGGGTACTAACCCTAGCCCTAATTCAGGTTTTTAGACTTCTTACCCCAGAGTCCTGGCCCACAAGCCTTCCAGACTGGGCACTCAGGAGCCATAACCACAGAACTCTCCCTGCCCTTCAGAAGGAAACCATGCCCTAAGGAGCTGCACAAAACCCCCTGATTAGGAGAAATACACGGCCTCTGAGGCCACTCCCATTTATAGAAGCCAGTCTTGGACACTAATACACATTCTGTCATTCAAACTGAGCCCCAACCTCCACTCTGCCACCCACATATCTAGCCCAAGAGCCAGAAGATGAGACTGCCCTGCCCCTAGGCCCTCATTCTCACCCTAGTTTGTGTTTTCAGACATCTATTTTCAGACATCACTGAGCCAGAAAACGGAACACCTCCTGTCCTCCAAAAAGGATTTCTAGCTGTTTCGAGCTGTGTAAAACCCTGAGAGTTGGAGACACCAGCATGGCCGAGGCCACGCCCTCTTTTTGAGGACTCACTGGACACAAACATGCATTGTGACCCTCAGCCTGTGCTCCATTTACAACTGAGTCTCCCAGGTAGCTACCCCCAGCGACAGCTGATTGGACATTCCATGCCCCTAGGCCCTAATCCTAACCCTAGTTTGGGTTTTCAGGAATCCATATCCAGAGCCTTGGCTCGAATCCCTCCATATGGGTGAACCCTGAGCCATAAACAGGACTCCTCCTGTCCCACAGAATAAAACCTTACTAATTGGAGGTGCTCAAAATATCCAGGGCTTTAGTAACTTCCAGGGCCATAGGACGCTACCCCCGTATTTGGCAAAACTCACGGACACAAACTCCAGCCTGAGCGGGCGCCTGACACTCGCAATAATTTCACATCCCAGGGAGTTTGTCTCAACCTCTTGCAGAATGGGCTGGCCATGACCCTAGGCCCTTATCCTAACCCTAGGTTAGTTTTTCAGGCACCCATATCGAGCCTCCTCTCGTAAAGCCTAATGGAACCTCCTACCAAATGCTCTGAGACATTGGGGATGAGGTGGTGGCAATGTTAGCAGCATGTGAAAAAGCCATTCCCCTGGGTATTCTGGAAGCCAGAGCACCTTAATGTTGGCATACAGCAAGAGTACATCTTTCTATATCAGATGTCTCCAGCCAAGTAACTCTGGTAGTGGACTACAGTAGAATGTAGGCGCCTGGTTGCAGTGATCCAATTTCTATTGGGGTCTGCACTCAAGGAAGTGACTTCACTGCCTGAGATCACCTACCCAATTCCACCCTGGAATATCACCTACACAAGCAGTGCTCAGGGGTGCTGTCTCCTCATCTCTTTTCGGCATGCAAGGCCACAACTCTACACAGTGACACCAACACACACTTCTCCACAGGCCCCCAAGGAAGGGCTGAGTGCAGCCAGGGTCCCACCTGGCTTCAGACACAAAACTCCACCCTTACCTGTTTGTGACCCTGGATAAGCCATTATGCCTCTCAGGGGTGGTCTGCATTTTCTCTGTACAATACAGATGATTGTGGCATGAACTTTTCCCACAAGTCCACAGGCATATGTGGAATAATATGTATGATATGGATGAATGGTGTCAAATGCAGGAAATATCTGCAAGCACGTTTTCCTCCTCAATTTCTCTGAGTCTGCTACTCGTCAGATCCCACCCTACTGTCCCTAATGTGTGTGTGTGTGTGTGTGTGTGTGTGTGTGTGTGTGTGCGTGCACAATCGCTCCTGTGGGCACACATCTGTTCATCAGGGCTCACATTCTGTCGTCCGAGAGGGCGACAGCCCCATCTACAGAGGGGTGGACCATACTTTCCCAAGACCTTAGGCTTTCTAATTTTCAAAGCAAACCCTAAATAAAGGATTGGAGCTTTGGCACTGATGGTCAGAATCTACCTTTACCACTAGAGACTTCATATCCTGTGCTGAGAGCTATTAAATCCTTTCTAATGGGTGTGATGTGGATAGGGGTCCAAACAGTGGGTTGCCATGACCTGGCGTCCCGCTCAGACAAGAACTTCCTGGAATGCCTCCTGTCTATGATATCAATGCCCTCCCTCACCCTCAAACCATCTCCATATCTGTAGCCCCTGCCTTCAACACAACTTTTTGCAGAGCCCTCCAGTGAGTCCTAGGTGAATCCAGGGCCCCAACCTTGAGGACACTCACAAAGAGCTGGGTTCATGCTGGTTCAGCCTTCTTAACAGTCTGTGATTCTGAGCAAGGCAGTAAACATGCAGTGGTCTTCATATTCTCCACCCATGGTTCCCTGAAATCTCATATCCTGTTTTATCATCTTTGTGTAACCCTGTCCATTGGAGTGTGGTCTGTACTTAATGATTCCTTCATTCCACAGAACATGGCCCCATGACCCAAAAGCCCCGTCTGAGATTTAGTTCTAAAAGCTCATTGCCCATCCAGGTGCTGTCTCTGACCCTTGTTCTCTCTTATCCTCACCCTGTAGTACAAGCCCCTATGCTGAACCCTGAAACACACATATGGGCCCAGGACCTAACAAGGAGGTCCAACAACAGACAGAAGAACTCACGCCTTTTGAGATGGACGGGATCCTGCCAACAATCTGAGGTATGTGAGCTCAGATTCTTAGTGAAGCAGATCCTGCATTGGTGTTATCAACAGCCCCAAAGTACTGAAGGGCACTGGCAGGAGCCCCTAGGTAAGCTCTCCTGGATTCCTGTACTTAAAGACTCCTCAGAGAATGTGAGATATGTTTGTTGGTTAAGTCACTGAGTGAGGGGTAATGTGGTCACACAGCACGAGGAGCGGAGTACTGTTTGTGTCCACCTGTCCCAGGCTCTGGCCCTCCTCCCTTTCCTCTGTAATCCCATCTTCAGCTTCCTCCAATCACTCTGGCCTCTTTTCTAACGCCAACTCCAAGAACATCATATTCTGCTTCCTATCCTCTGCACCATGGTTCCCTCTGACATTTAAATACACTCAGATTTGTGCAGGGCTCTCTCCTTCTTTTCCTGCCACAGGAATTCTCAATGTCACCTCAGCACAACCTTGTCAGACCCCTCAAATGGAGGAGCTCAGGACCCAGTTTTAGTCCCTTGCTCTTTTCTTGTAGAGCAAATATTCTTGTCATTCACCTTTTCAATTCATGTTTGTCCATCTTCCCTCTAGACCCGGATCACCTAGAGAGAAAAACTAGTTGCCTGATTGGCACTGGCACCACCTAAATGCTCAGGACCCAGTGGCTGAATAAACATGAGTGAGGTCCAGCACACCACCATACAGCTCTATTGTCCAAGCACAATTGATTTGGGTCATGTGTAAGTCCTGTTGTTTTCTTTTGTTTCCTACATCAACTCTGTGTTCCACGTGGGGCTCAAACTCGACCCTGAGATCAAGTACCTCGTGCCCTACTGACTGAGGAAGCCAGGTTCTTCTCTGATCATTTTCTCTAAGTTATATGCTGATAACTATTGAGCTTACTTGCTGATTTCAACATGTTCTAGTTATATTCCTTTATGCAGAATTACCAAATAAATCCCCCAAATATGGTAGCATGTTACCATAGATTTCCCCACATGACAGTGCTGAGTAGATCTTCAGATTGAAGGCTGATATCCTTCATGTGGTCTTTCAGGAGCCCAGAGTCCCTCTACCATGGGACCTCTCACTCCCTGGGTTGTCATGCACCTCTGATGGCATCAGAACAAGGGGAATGTCCTTGAACTAAAGGTGTTCAAGTGGTGAGAGTTGTAGGAATCAGACACAAAGAAACAGAGATTTATGGCACAGACATACTTATCACTTGAATATTGAGAGTCAAATATTGAAAATGGCTCAGTTGTTCCA
>PISX010034405.1:0-14019 GCA_004024625.1 Mellivora capensis
GGAAATGGAAGCTTTGAGTGACATCAGAGGGGAATTACCTGTAGCAGCTGCTGGAGGATGGTACAAACGACCTGGATATGGAGAGTGCTGGGATTTGCCGAACAGAGGAGGCCACCTTATAAGCACCACTGTGGGACATTGCCACTCCTTTGATTTGACAAATCGCCCTATTCATCCAGGGAGGATTTCTCCAGACTCATGTTCTGTTTCATGCTGCATCGTGTGCCCACCATCAAATCCATGTGCTGGAGTCCTAACCCCCGGTAACTCAGAAGGTGACCTTATTCAGAGAGGGTCTTGACACAGGGAATGTGTTGTTTTGAGGGCATTGGGCTGGGCTGTAATCCAGTAGGACTGGTGTCCTTAGAGAGGGTGAGATTTGGACACAGACCCAAGGAGGGAAGACACATAAAGACACACAGAGAAGACAGCCATCTACAGGCCAGAGACAAGACTGGAACGGATCCTTCCCTCATGGCCCCTGAAAGGAATCAAATCTGTCTCACCTGGATTTTAGACTTTTGGTCTCTACTGAAACCTCCCGGTCAGTGTTGCTTTGTTGCCATGGCCGGCCGGAGCAGACCCAGGCTGGCCCTACTGTGATAGGGCAGTGGAACCAGGCTAAAGAGCTTGGAGGGAACTCGGGCTCAGTTTAGACCAGAACTATGCAATAAGGGCACAGCGCTGGCCTCAGAGGTGGGCACTTATGTAATTTAAAAATTTCCTAGTAGTTGTATCAAAAAAAAAAAAAGGAAATGGCTGAAATTAATTTTAACAATATGTTTTATTTAATCCCATATACAATCCCATATACTCAAATATCACGTCAATGAGGTTTATTGAATATAAAGGAAGTATTTTACCTTCCCTTTGTGGTCCTAATATTTAAATCTGGTATGTGTGATTTACACGGACAGAGCATCTAAATGGTCAATAGAAGGTAGGGTTGTTTTGACCAGTGAAAATTGTTCTGGGAGTTGCTTGAGGAAGACAGTTTCTCCTTGCACTATCTTGGCTCCTCTTGTGATTTCAGCATTTTCTGTGGAATCATCTGGTCCTCTTTTGGCTCTGATAGAGGTTAAGTATAGTCCTTCCTGACACAGATGTGAAACTGGCAGGACCCGTCACTAGATGTTTGAAGCATTGGCTCCTAAGGACCCTTTGTGGTGAGGAAACATTCCTTTCTCTTCATTACCATATTCAAACGAAGGCACAGATCTGTTGATGGTTCTGTCATGATTTTGCTCATCTTTGAGCAGAAATGTAGAGTGTTTGCTAAAGGTCATACTAGAAAATTATAATTTCTTTCTTCTGGGAATCTTTACCTGTTAGGTCCATTATTAAACGAAATGAGACTGAGACAAAGTGAAATTTATTTAAAGCTTTATTTTATGCCAAGTATTAGAAATCAGACTGATTGGCCAGGGGAAGGAGATTGAAACAAAGTTAAAGTTATGCAAAGCTCTACTCTATGCTAAGCATTAGAAGTCAGACTGACCAGCCAGGACCGAAGAGAGTGACCACCCCCAGCTTACAGGCTCAAGAATTGACTGACTGACCAGTCAGTGCCGTCTCGGAAGAGAGCGACCCCTCCCCATCTTATAGGCTGCCTTTTATTGGGTAAAACTGCAACCCATATCTTGGTATCTCAACCCACTGGGTTTGTGTGTCTCTTGCTGATTGGCTAGTTCCATCCGGTCTGGTGATGTGTTATTCAAGATTACTCCATACTAGGAACTGTTACAAACAGTACTTTCTGGGAAGGCTTAGTCATTTAACGTATTCAGTGTGAATAATAAGATCGTCGTCCTTCCCAAGATGGAGTCATTTAGGTTTGGGCAAGACCTTCTCACTGTTACAAACAGTACTTCATACTGATTAGATGTCTCTATCTGCCCTGACTCATCCTTGTATTCTGGGCTCTGTTATCAGGAACGAGCCAACTACATTTTACTGGTTTCCCAGACTTGCTTCTAAGTAAGTTTCTCTGGGGGGAGAGTCAATTTAAGTTTATTGCACAAACAACAAAATGGCTATTTAACCAAGATGGAGTTGCTCTGGCTAAATAGGTCCTTACATACCTATGGTTTTATTCCTTTTAAATTCCTGTGGTTTTAAGCAATCGTTCTGGCCAGGCCAGTTTGGGTAATAAATGAATGGCCTGGAAAGCATTCCTTTCCTCATGCGGGGGTGGGTTTGAGTTCCCCTCTGGTTCCTTTAAAAAGAGATTTACCCTGTGACGGCTTTTGAAATTGCACTTTCTGTCATTAAGGAGGAACGTGGGAAGACCAATTGCCACGGTGTCACAACAGACACCGTTCAGATGGTTCTCTTTGAAAAGCTCCAACACCTTGCGATTAATGCCCGTTTGTCTTCAAGAGGAGAAGGAGGAGAAAACAGGATACATAATCTCACTTCCTGAGGATGCATTAGTAACTCCTTTGGGAGAGACGTTCAGTCAGTCAGCAAGCATTTAGGAAAGAATGTGGTTCAGCCAGGATGGGCCCGTCATGCAAGGTTCAGAGGTGGATGGAACCCCTGTCTGGATGCCTCTGGACTTCTCTCCTCTGGCGGTTGGGCTTGACTCACGAATGAAAACCCTCCAGATCGCATTAAGCTCTACATGCCATTCTCAGGAAACCGTGTTCCTGGTAGGCGTTTCATCTTACAAAATTCGAAATGAAAAACACAAATTTGTTGGGACAGCGATGGTCACACCAGCGACATGGTGGACTTTTACCAAAGGGAATTAAAGCCTTGCCACACATTTATTCGAGAAAAAGGAGCTGGATGGACTGAGCAGGTATTAAGTGATATTGGACTTCATTGTCATTATTCTGCAGCTTTCTACCCGCTTTCAGTGCTGTGCGAGCTGCCCCTGGGAATCCCACCTTGTGGAAAGGGTTTTAAAAAAGTCTCTTCTTTAACCCTCTTTGTAGGAGTTCAGGGATGCATGGCTTGAAAGGGCCCAGTGAAGAGACGAATATGTCTCTGGTTGGGAAGGGTTTCCATGGCCGCTTCTGCCCTTTCCCTTATGTTGAAGGAGGTGAACGCAGAATATCTTAGCCCTGAGATATGTATCCATCCCAGTCCCTGGGCCGTTAGAACCAGGAGCATGGGGGGCGGGGAATGTTCCCTTGCGTTCACACTCCGGTGGGTCACCTCGAGACTGGCCCCCCTGCCGATCATCTCCCGCAGGCAGCAGAAACTCTCTGTCCCTCATCTTAGTAAACAAATCTACTCATTTTACCTTTACAAGCTGTATTAGTGCCTGGCTCCTGCTGTAACACATCACAAACTCAGGGACTTGCAACAACCCCCGTTTCTTCTCTTACAGGCTGGAGGTCAGGACTTCCAAACTCCTAGGAAGGCTTTAGGCTAATCTTTTTTTTGGCCATTCTCAGTTCCTACAGCCTGCCTGGACCATGGTCCCCTTCTCTGTCTTCTGAGACAGCACCATAGCACCTTCAAGCCATTTCCTCTGTCCATCTGTCTCTGGCTGTGGTCAGCTCCCCCCATCTCCCTCTTACAAGGACCCAAATGACTACACCGGGCCCAACGAGCTACAGCAGGATAACCTCCCCACAAGGTTGCTAACTGACTCACATCTTACAACATCTTTTTGGCTCTCTAAGGCAGCAAATTCCCGGGTTCCAGGGTTGGGGACATCTTTGGGGTCAGGACTCAGCCATAAAAAGTCCTAGAGCCTGTGCACTCTGACAGACTTGGGTCTCACCATGGCCTGATATGGTCATGTCCCCAACCTCCCTGCTCCCAGCAGGGAGAATAGTTTGGGCCTTGTGGACACATGTGGACATGTGTGAGGACAGGCCCTTTGCTGTCTGTCTGCCTCCTTGGCTTCTACCTAGAGGGAAAACATAGGTATGGGGGCTTCATGTTTTGGGCTGAAACTTAACAGCAAGCTTGTAATTAGAAATATTAGTTTAAAATGTTTTTATTGGACGCCTGGGTGGCTCAGTTGGTTGGACGACTGCCTTCGGCTCAGGTCATGATCCCGGAGACCCGGGATCAAGTCCCGCATCGGGCCCCCAGCTCCACGGGGAGATTGCTTCTCTCTCTGACCTTCTCCTTGCTCATGCTCTCTCACTGCCCCTCTCTCAAATAAATAAATAAAATCTTTAAAAGAAACTGGACTTGTAAAATGTTTTTATTGTCTTGTTGGGATAGTAATGGAAAACCCTGTGAGCCTCTGTGGAGAACAGGATGCAGATGAAGGAATCATCTGCACCAGACACAAAGGGTCCCGCTTCATGGAGTTTGCCTTTTTGAGACATAAGCAGTCATTTCCAAGCATATCAAAATGAAGATTGCCATGAACTGGTGACACTTGCTCATGCTGGATTTCTGTGTCCATGTAATGTGTTCAGCTCTCACAGAGGAAGATGATGCTGGACAGTAGGTTGTCCAGAAGAGGGGCCTAAGTCTTTCAAAAATGCCAGGATCCCCGTACTGATTCCAGGCCACAACAGGGAGAGTCCTGTGCCGGCAAATCGAGCATGTGACTCCCAACTTCTCCTGGGCGTCCGCTGCTGTCATGCTTGGCGCTCAGCTTGGCTCCTCATGCCTCCCTGGGAACCAACCATGAAAGACCTGGGGGGCCTGGGACCTCACACCTCCCCATGTAAGGACCCACAGACCCACCAGGAAAGACTAAATTATGAATACCTGCTTTGTTTTCTACTTTGTTTTTGGTTTTGGTTAATTGTAAAAGGAATCCTATACCCTTGGAAAATTCACCACAGAAGTTAACAGGGTCCAAAGCTAAAACTCCCCTTCTCTCCCCACAGACACAAACACTACTACTGGTTTGCTTCATAGACTTCTAAACATGACTATCTTTACTCCTTGCTTGCATGGCACCATTCTCCACTAGTTTGGAATGCACGCCGGGTGCCTATGAGGGCTTTGGCTTTGAGTATGTGGAATACCGGGAAGGAGACATGGGTCCAGTCACTAAGGGGAAAGAGAAGAAAAGAAATGAACCCCAGTTGAGTAGAGGGTTGGCAAAACCCTCTGTCCTTCTTCAAGGCCACACTTGACCTCACGCTGACTCTAGCACCAAGGGGGGCTATTAGCGGTGGTATCAGGCAACAGTGACCCAGTTGGCAAGTTGCATGTGCAGCTGTCTCCAAGGGGGCTGGGCTGGAAAATCAACAAACTACCACCACAGCTCGTACACTGTGGGGCTGAGTTGTGTCCCCTTCCCCAGAATTCATATGTTCAGTCCCAGCCCCTGGTATGTATCATGCATTTGATGCGGGGATGAAGCTAAAATAAGGTCGCAGAGGGGGCCCTAATACCATCTGACCGGTGTCTGTATAAGAGGAAGAGACCAGGACATAGATGTGCACAGAAAGGACCCTGTGAGGGCCCAGGGAGAATGTGGCCACCTACACACCGAGGAGAGAGGCCTTGGGAAACCAGTCCTGCCGACACCTTGATCTCGGACTTCCAGCCTCTGGACTGCAAGGAAACAACTGTCTGGTGCTGAAACTGCAGGGTCTGTGGGGTTTTGTGCTGGGTGCCCTAGCCGACCAGAACAGCACCTGTTTCCAGGAGCTCGGTCCCTGCTCTGAAGGACGTGTCCATGTAACTGTGTGCAGGGCCCACACGCCCCAGCCAAGGATGCTTGTGGCTTCTCTAGACAGGTGAGCCCCAGCAGCCTCCGGATCTCACTTGCTCTGGGAGGTTGGCTAGGAGGGTGGTGTTGGGACGCCCCAGGCCCTGATCTAGCATCTCTTCCTCTAGCTCAAGGTCAGGGAAGGGTCTGGTTTCTGGATCCCAAGGCATTGGGAGCCAGGTGTGTCGGGGTCCCTTCTCCCAGGCAAAGAGCAGAAGGACCTTGCATCTGTGACCGTGTGAACACAGGCTGCCTCTCGGTTTCTGTGGGAGTTAATCGCCTCCCGTCCCATGTCACGTGTCTCATGTCAGACGGCAGAGATTCCCAGACAACGGGGCATGTCTCCCGCAGTCAGAACCTTGGTGGGTGCATCTCAGCTGCCCCTTGCGTCCCTCTGCAGCTTCCAGCAGGCGGGGCTCCCACAGCTTCATGCGTGGCCCCACAGAGCCTCGACCTCTGGCCGAGCAGGGCACTGTGGCAGGTGGACAGGGCTTCCAGCAGACAGATGCAGAGAAGTCCATTCTGGCTTCATCTCCTGCTGGCTCTGCCCACCAGCCAGGCGTCGTTTGGTCCTCAGGGTCAGGCTGTGCTCTGAGCTCTGCCCATATTCGGCACGGTGGCCATAACCGAGGAGAAGCTTGACAGGCAGGGTTTCTGCTGGGGCCCCAGCACCAGGAAGAGAGGGAGCCTCTGGGGTGGGGGAGCTCTGTCCAGCTTCCTCCCCTTCTGCCCCCTTAGGAGTCAGCTTCCATGTAAACAAAGGTCTGTTGTTAACTTGTTATGCTTCTCATTAGATTGCAACTTGCTCCCCTGGTACTCCCTGGATTTTAGGTTAATATGAATAACACATTTTGAGTCATTTTAATTAAAAAATGGGTACTGACTCAGTGTACATCATGAAACCACCATGAGAGTGTTCTGTTCTGGAAACTGCTTGTAGCAATTCAGACCAGCCTCGGACACTATTGTTTGCACATCACAATGGGTCCTTTTCAGCAACCCTGTACTTCTGACAAAACACTTCTCATGCTTTGAGTCTCTGCACAAATGCTACCTCCCCCGGGAAGCCCTCCCTGCTTCCACCCAGGCTTGACTTGATGGCACATCCTTGACATCATTTCTGTAATACTTTCCCCATCTCTGAAAGATTTTCTTCACAATCTTCATAAACTTTAAGGGTTGGCCAATTCCTTAGAAATTGCTATCTTACGATTCGGCATTCACATTCAGGTATTTGTCTAAGACATGCGAAAGCATGCCTCTGCACAAAGCTTTGTGCACAATGCTCACAGCAGCTTTAATCGTCCTTGTCAAACCAAGAAGCAGGGCAGCTGTCCATCAGCCAGTGAGTGGGTGCAGAGCATGGTCTGTCCACACAGTGCAAGGCCACCCAGCAACAGAAGAGATGAACCAATGTGTGCAGAATCACGGGGATTTCTCAGACACGTTTGATGAGCCAAAGAAGCCAGACACAAGCATGCATACTCTGTGGTTCCATTTACAGGAAATTCTAGAAAAGATAAATCTAAGTTACAACCTGGAAAGTAGAGCAGTGGTTGACTAGGTCTGTGGGACAGGCGAGGGTAGCTACTGGGAGGGGGTGGGGGTCAGTGATGGGACGTTTTGGCCTCAGAAGTGGTTCCCAAGAGGGCAATCTTATGTCCTAATCAATGTCCATGGGGAGTGGGCCGGATGGGATGTTGGTTGGTTTTGCAATCCTGGGGGCTGCTTTGCAGGGAATATGACTTCTGAGCAGTGGAGAGACTGCTTGGCAGCTGGAAAATGAGAGGGGGGAGGGTCAGGGGACAGGGTCCTCTGAGATGGTGGCTGGGGTTAAAGGCATGGGGGCGAAAGTGGGCTAGTTAGTTACTGGGACAGAAGCCAAGTGAATCCAGGAGGGTGAAGGGAATCAATTCCTCAAACAGAAGTTGTAGACAGACCAGGGATCCCAAACATGAGCCCTCTCCTACAGCTGAAATCAGCGTGGCCCCCATGGAAAGCAGAAAAAGGCTGGCCCAGATGGGGGCTCACAGGCAGGGTGCTAGTGGGGCTCATGGATGCGTTCTGGCTCAGTCAAACCCAGCTCAGGACCTGGGTGGGGCCACGCCGTACTGGCCTCTGGGACTCACCCAGGAGCCTGGTAGGGCAGAATGGCACCGTCCCGTTGGTGGCCCCCTACAGATTCCCACATCCTCTGTCCAGACAAGGAGGAGGGAGAACAGGCCTATATTCTCCATCCTTTTTCCTTACCACTAGGTAGGCAGCGATGTTAATTATCTGAGAAATGACTCAGAGGCAGAAAAGCAAGATCAAAGTGAAAATTGAGACAGGGCATGAGGGACCCAGTGAGAGGGTGCTCTTATGTGGGAATGCCACTGATGCATGAGAAGCCACCTGTGTGGGAGCAGCTGGTCACCAGGACGCTGCAGGTCTCCCAGAGTCGTTTGCACACATCTAATAGAGCCCGCTTGACTTGAGAAACTTAGGAGACATGGTAAGACTCTACGCAGTGACCGAAGTGGGAAGCATTCACTGACAATTGGACAAGCCACGAGTCCTCCCTGCGATGACAGGATTTCAGGCACTGGAGCCGGCTGCCTTTGGGGTCTCCCTGCCTTTTGTGGGCCGGCGGTGACCCAACTCAGACACAGGAGGAAGGCTTACAGTAAATGAGTGCTTATTTATTTTTCACATGTGCGCTTCTACTTACAACTCACTGTGCTTCAGACTCAAAACAAACCAGAGCACAAGGGTGACAGAACTGTTTATTACAAACAGCTACTTCCAGGATCAGTTTTAAGTGTTTGGTTTGTTTTGCCCAAAACACTGCTGTTCGAGTTTGTGGAACAATCAAGCCTTATCTCCTATTTCTTCCAGCCTTTTTCCAGGGGACTTCCCCCCTCTTTCATGTAAAAGAAGTCCTACCAAAACCTGTTCATGAGACAGACGTTACCCGAAATGGATCAGGTCACGGTCAGCCAAGTAGGGCTGCACGTGGGGACGGGGAACTTTCCCAGGTGTTGACATGCTGACCTGGGAGCCAGTTCTTAATCTGGAGAGACACTGTGCTTCGACCCACATTGCCAGTGCATGCCTTTCCCCTCCTGGAGACAAGGCGCTGTGAGACCTAACAGTGGAATCTCTATTACATGCAGCCTTGACACTGGGGTAAAGTGGGAGTGGTCCAGATGGCCTATCTACATGCTGCTCCCACTTTGCCCACCAGGCAAGGTCTCCCGGCTCAGCAGATCTGCTGATCCCAGCCCGAGTGCGCCCCGCCTCACGCCCCCCGCCCCCCCGCCCGAGGTCAGCATATGTGACTGAGAAATTGCTGTGAGTCTCATCTGTCCTGTGTTGGGGCTGTGTATTGCGCCCTCCCTGGAAGGCGAGGTGGGACTCCCTTCTTCATCAGGATGCACAGGGGGGCCATTCAAGAGTCACGGAAGAAGCGTATGTCTGTGAGACTTCTTGTCCCTTTGGGCATAGCGAGTGTCACCAGGGAGACACCAGCTCTGGGGCAGTGAGCCTGCAGTGCTTATGGGGCACCCGTCCCATAAGTCCTTGCCTCTCGGTCCTCTCTCCCCAGAACCCCTCTTCGCAGGGCTGGCCCTGCCCCTCCTTCTCCACTCTGGCCTTAGGAGCACCTCTGCTTTCCTCCTCCGGTTCCATGCCCTCTCCCCAGAGCTGCCCCAGGGGACAGCAGTGAGCACCATTGTTCTTCCCTCACCCTTGAACCCCCTCCCAACAGATGGGATGACCTCCATGCTTTCCCTTCCCGGGAGCCCTCCTGCTCCTGTTGTGGTTTCCAGCTCAGGAAAGGAGGTTTATAGAGCAAATTCGGGAGGCCATGTGTATCAGACTCCCAGCGGGCGATGGTGTGACCAACTCCAGGGCGAATCAGAGCTTTTCCTCATTGCAAGGCTTCAGAATGACTAGGATGGGGGCAGAAGTGAGCGTGGGATCCCCACCTTCTCCGCTGCTCTATGAGAAGTGTGAAGTCATGGGAAGGTGTTTGGGTCAGTCCAGTCAAAACAGTGGCTGCTTCTTTTCAATTTCTCTCCAAGTGGCTGCCATCTGGGGCTCCTGAAGGCCAAACTGTGTTGTCATTAGGGTCAGCCTTTTGGACTCATGCTGTTGTGCATTCCCTAAGTGTAGGGGAGGGGCATACAGTGGCCACTGAAGCTTTCCTGGCACCCGGTCCCTGGGGCGGCTCGTTAAGGGGCTCCAGACTCAGACGCTGACCCTAGTTCTGATGTGTGGCACCCCCGCACCACCAAGCATGTAACTCCATTCTGACAGCATCTACCTGGAGATGGCATCAGATCCTCCAGGCTATGGATGCAGTCCCACAAAACTGGTCCTCACCCCGCATCAGACGTCAGTCGTGAGCCCAGGCTGTGCTCTAGGTTGGGTCTCACGATCCACTCTCCCAGACCTACCCTGGTTTTGATAAATTTGCGAAAATGGCTGCAGAACTCAGAGACATTTTACTTACTGGAGTATAGGTTTATTATAAAGGGATAAAACTCAGGAACAGAAGATGGGAGAGATGCACAGAGCCCGGCATAGGGTAGGACACAGAATTTCCATGTTCCCTCCAGGGACTGCCTCTTCAAACCCCGCACCCCACTCCTTCACCCTTTGGGGGTTTGTGGTTTTATCATTATTATTTTTTTCTGTCACTTCTGTTCTCTGAAATAACGCTCTAATTAAAGTAACTTGCAAAAAACTCTCATAGCCGTCATATAGATGTGTTTTTAACACTTAATTTAATGGATCATGGAAAGTCAAATGCATCTCTTTGCATAAAAAAATACTGTTTACTTCCTACTAAGTGGGGAGTACTTTTTAAATATTGTTATTCCAAGTGTTTATAAACACTTTTCCAAATGCATCACAGATGATCTGTCACATCCATTCCCTTGGAAACACTCTTCGGGGTTTTTATGGAGGCTTCATCTTGTAGATACAACTGATCAAATCGTTGGCTGTGATTAGGAAAACCTCCAGCCCCTCTCCCCTCTCCAGGGCTGAAAGTCCCAACCCTCCAGCCACAGGGCTGTCCACCCCTGCAACCAGCACCCACCCTTTTGTGCTTCCAAAAAGTCACCATGTTAACACAAACTCAGGGGTGGTTGAAAGGGATTTGATATGGATATCAAGACACCTTTACTCCTCTTACCATTTAGAAAATTCCAAGGGTTTTAGGAGCTCTGTGCCTGGAATGGGGACAAAGACCAAATCTTATTATAAGTACAATATCACACAGGCTCTTCTTG
The DNA here is from genome assembly GCA_004024625.1 of Mellivora capensis. NCBI lineage: Eukaryota > Metazoa > Chordata > Mammalia > Carnivora > Mustelidae > Mellivora > Mellivora capensis. The sequence continues at coordinate 10,921 of PISX010034405.1, forward strand.
CTGGGGTAACTTGTGAAGCCGCTCCTCCAGAGATGGAATTTCACCTCACTAGCTCTCTGGTAAGACCTTCTTTATCAGAAAATATGCTACCCTCAGGGGTCTCATGCAATGGGATCCTTACCACCAACCCCCTTTCAGACCTGCGTCTCTTGGCCCCACCTCTGGTCCTGTGAGTCTCCTTGGCCGGGACGCTCTTCCCTTCCAGGCCAGGTTATAACGACCCCTTGACAGTTCTTCCTGGGAGTCTCCAGTTCATGAGCTCACATCAGTCTTTCTGCATTCTTTACTCAGTGACTCACTCAACCACTGCCATGGCCTCCAGCAAGGTCACAGCTACTTACATTCTAAGGCTATAAAAGGTTTTCTGCACAGTTTTAACATGCAGCAAACAACTCCCTGACATCATTAAGCTGACTAGAGACTTTTCAGTTTGTGCCTTTCTTTTGCCATTGGGCATCAGCCATCCTGTCTGGGAAGAGAGGGCACTTTCTGCCACCATCTTAGCTAGGATTTCAGCAGTAGGAGACCCAGCTTGCCTTTCTTCTACCGCTTCTGCATTTCGTTCCTGTGACCGTGTTTCTCAGACCCAGGTCCCTTTCTGAAGTGATTCCCATATCCTGGTGCAAAGGCATTCCCTGTCAGCTCACAGAGCGGCTCTTGTTCCTTTCCTAAAACTCCATTCCTGGACCAGGCACCACTGGTCATCTTGAAACTAGAACAAAAGATCCTGGCTGAGCACCTGTCACTTCATCTCTTTCAAAAACTAATGAAGAGAAACAAAACGGTGTGGTGAGATGAGTCAGGTCTCCTTCTGAACAAAGTGTCAGTCGCTTAATAAATGATTTATGCTTGAATGGGGAGCATGAGAGAAATTCACCAGGGTTTTCATTTTTTTCCTGTGGGGTAGAGTCTTGGTTTTTGAGACTATGTTCATTTTGGTTCACAACCAAATAATTTATGATATCTCTATAATATATGTATTTTTTAAATGGCAAACTATCTTTTTCTCCAAGTGGCTTTTGAAACAGGAGCCTGTGTGACCAGGACCTGTACACACAGATGGAGAGCCTCGAGAGCCAAAGGTAAAATTTGCTGCCCTGACAGCTCCATTCAAACACAGCCATCTACTTCTTCTCAGGCCTCCTTAGCCAAAGGCGTTCCCGTGCCCATTCTATGGTTCCATCTTCATCCGTCTCTCACTGGCCCAGGAACATGTAAGGCTCAGTGATTTGTAAGGCTGGCTCAACTCTCTGGAAAAGGTAGACTCAAAACGAGTTTTAGAATAGGAAGAAAACCTTCTGAGTAAAACTGCTTTCTCTTAGATTTCTAGATGGCACGGTGGACTCGATTCTGTGCATAAACAAGTTTTTCACATTTTGGGGGAATATTACCAACTCAGTTCGGATGGGCCCATATTCATTGGTTGAGTTGGTGGACTTGGGAGAAGGTGGAGAGGACAGAGCTGAGTCAGGCTTCAGAGCCCAACTGCTGGGCCCCGTGTGGGCTCTTGGCCTCACACTAAGCCTCCCGAACACCACACACATGTGGAAATCGAGGTGAGAATGCCTCCTATGTTGAGGTCTATGAGGAGGGTTAAAGAGCAACCAGAAGGGGCACCTGGGTGGCTCAGTGGGTTAAAGCCTCTGCTTTCAGCTCAGGTCATGAACCCAGGGTCCTGGGATCGAGCCCCACATCGGGCTCTCTGCTCCACAGAGAGCCTGCTTCCTCCTCTCTCTCCCTGCCTGCCTCTCTTGCCTACTTGTAATCTCTGTCTGTCAAATAAATAAATAAAATCTTAAAAAAAAAAGAGCAACCGGAAGCTGTGTCACCTCCGCCAGCCCAAGATCTTGCCTCCACAGGGACTCAGGTCACCCTTGCTAGCCCTCTTCAAGGGGGAACTCAGACTTTGGGCATCAGGCGAGGACGGTGATAGCTCAATTTCTTTCCAGTTCTGAGGCTGTGGTTCCAAATGATGTGACCTAGTCATGATGCACCTCATTTTCCTCTTTCACTGGAGAGCAGGATGCCAGTCCACACCAGCACACTCTGTTCAACGAGGGCCTAACTAAAGAACAGAAACAACTCAGCTTTTAAGCAGAGGGACTTCAGGGGGGCCCAGCTGGCTCTGGCAGTAGAGGGTGGCCACTCTTGATGTTGGGGTCGTGGGTTGGAACCCCATGTTTCGGGTAGAGTTTACTAAAAAAAAAAAGAAGTAAAACAGAGGAAGCTTAAGTTATTGGGGAAGATGGTAGTATTGTGCATGATTCCTAAAATAAAACACAGCCCAACATACGGCGTGACATCTGTAAGATAAATTTTACCAGCATGCTAAGGAAATTAAACAGTGGCTTCCACACAGGGATAGGGTTCACATGAGTAACACAGGTGCTGACGAGCCAGATGGTAAACTGAGGCCACCTAGAGATGATACCCTGGGGTTGGCCACCTTTGATCATAGGGCCCAGTCAGGAGTGGGGTTCCTAGCTTCCAGGAAGCAGTGACTGTGACCCAGAGTTTGTGCCATGAGTAGACTTGTTCCCCCTAGGACCGAAGAGCAGAGGACCAGTTTTCTCCTTTCCTTCTGTTTCCCAGTTTCCCACCAGTGTGTCCACTTGGTGGAACCATCGAAAAACCAACCTTGGGTGCCTAGGAAGTGCGACTGGCAGGAGCTAGCCCTGCAATACAGGGAAGAGCAGGGAGAGTTGAGGGATGATCTGGGGGTAGCCTGGTCAAGGACGGTACAATTTATAGAGTTGACACACAGTGTATGAATTCCAGACAACAAGGTGATCCCACAGATGTTCTCCTGGGCTCATTTCCTTCTTATTTCCACAGCTGAGATCATGCTTTCTTTATAATTTTGTTCTTTCTTTTTAACATTCTGTCCTGATAATTTCTCCCATCCCTGAAACACGATGCAAACACTCAGAGTCTTTAATATTCCGTTTTATTAGCGGGCCACATGTTCTGTGATATGCTTCTATCTTGCATGGTAAGATCGTTTCCAATGTTTCACAAACGTAATTCTGTGAGGCACATTTTCATGCATTATTCAGAGTTCAGACTCCTCCTCTGTCACCTGTTTATGGAATTATTGGT
>PISX010034406.1:0-14030 GCA_004024625.1 Mellivora capensis
CTGGAGTGGCAACCTTTATAACAGATATATTAGATTTTCATCCAAAGCTGTAATAAGCGAAGAGGAAGGACACTGTATCATACTCAAAAGGTCTGTCCAAAAAGATCTAACAATTTTAAATATCTATGCCCTTAACATGGGAGCAGCCAACTATATAAACCAATTAATAACAAAACCAAGGAAACACATCAACAATAATACAATAATAGTAGGGGACTTTAACACTCCCCTCACTGAATTGGACAGATCATCCAAGCAAAAGATCAACAAGGAAATAAAGGCCTTAAATGACACATTGGACCAGATGGGACATCACAGATATATTCAGAACATTCCATCCCAAAGCAACAGAATACACATTCTTCTCTAGTACACATGGAACATTCTCCAGAATAGATCACATCTTGGGTCACAAATCAGGTCTAAACTGGTACCAAAAGATTGGGATCATTCCCTGCATATTTTCAGACCACAATGCTCTGAAGCTAGAACTCAATCACAATAGGAAAGTTGGAAAGAACTCAAATACATGGAAGCTAAAGAGCATCCTTCTAAAGAATGAATGGGTCAACCAGGAAATTAAAGAAGAATTGAAAAAAATTCATGAAAACAAATGATAATGAAAACACAACTGTTCAAAAGTCTGTGGGACACAGCAAAGGTGGTCCTGAGAGGAAAGTATATAGTGATAAAGGACTTTCTCAAGAAACAAGAAAGGTCTCAAGTACATAACCTAACCCTACACCTAAAGGAGCTGGAGAAAGAACACCAAAGAAAGCCTAAACCCAGCAGGAGAAGAGAAATCATAAAGATCAGAGCAGAAATCAGTGAATTAGAAACCAACAGTAGAACAGATCAACGAAAGTAGGAGCTGGTTCTTTGAAAGAATTAATAAGATTGGTAAATCCCTGGCCAGACTTATCAAAAAGAAAAGAGAAAGGACCAAAATAAATAAAATCATGAATGAAAGAGGAGAGGTCACAACCAACACCAAAGAAATACAAACAATTATAAGAACATACTATGAGCAACTACACACCAGCAAATTTGACAATCTGGAAGAAATGGATGCATTCCTAGAGACATATAAACTACCACAACTGAACCAGGAAGAAACAGAAAACCCGAACAGACCCATAACCAATAAGGAGATTGAAGCAGTCATCAAAAATCTCCCAACAAACAAGAGCCCAGGGCCAGATGGCTTCCCAGGGGAATTCTACCAAACATTTAAAGAATAACTAATACCCATTCTCCTGAAACTGCTCCAAAAAATAGAAATGGAAGGAAAACTTCCAAACTCATTTCATGAGGTCAGCATTATGTTGATCCCAAAACCAGACAAAGACCCTACCAAAAAGGAGAATTACAGATCAATATCCTTGATGAACACAGATGCAAAATTTCTCACCAAATAGTAGCTAATAGGATCCAACAGTACATTAAAAGGTTTATTCACCACGACCAACTGGGATTTACTCCAGGGCTGCAAGGTTGGTTCAACATCCGCAAATCAATCAACATGATACATTGATAAAAGAAGGAACAAGAACCATATGATCCTCTCAATAGATGCTGAAAAAGCATTTGACAAAGTACAGCATCCTTTCTTGATCAAAACTCTTCAAAGTGTAGGGAAAGAGGGTAAATACCTCAATATCATCAAAGCCATCTATTAAAAACCCACCACAGATATCATTCTCAATGGAGAAAAACCGAGAGCTTTTCCCCTAAGGTCAGGAATATGGCATGGATGTCCATTTTCACCACTGCTATTCAACATAGTACTAGAAGACATAACCTCAGCAATCAGACAACAAAGAGAAACTTAAGGCATCCATATCAGCAAAGAAGAAGTCAAACTATCACTCTTTGCAGATATGATACTTTATGTGGAAAACCCAAAAGATTCCACTTTAAATCTGCTAGAACTCATACAGGAATTCAGTGAAGTGTCAGGATATAAAATCAATGCACAGAAGTCAGTTGCATTTCTATACACCAACAGCAAGACAGAAGAAAGAGAAATTAAAGAGTCAATCTCATTTACAATTGCACCCAAAACCATAAGATACCTAGGAATAAACCTAACCAAAGAGGCAAAGAATCTGTACTCAGTAAAATAAAAGGTACTCATGAAAGAGATTGAGGAAGACACAAAGAAATGGAAAGACGTTCCATGCTCATGGATTGGAAGAATAAGTATTGTGAAAATGTCTATGCAACCTAAAGCAATCTACATGTTTAATGCAATCCCTATCAAAATACCATTAATTTTTTTCAAGGAACTGGAACAAATAATTCTAAAATTTTTTTTAAAGATTTTATTTATTTATTTGACAGAGAGAGAGATCACAAGTAGGCAGAGAGGAAGACAGAGAGAGAGGGAAGCAGGCTCCCTGCTGAGCAGAGAGCCCAATGCGGGGCTCGATCCCAGGACCTTGGGATCATGACCTGAGCCAAAGGCAGAGGCTTTAACCCACTGAGCCACCCAGGCACACCAATAATTCTAAAATTTATATGGAACCAGAAAAGACCTCAAATAGCCAGAAGAATGTTGAAAAACAAAGCCAATGTTGGTGGCATTAAAATTCTAGACTTCAAGCTCTATTACAAAGCTGTCATCATCAATACAGTATGGTACTGGCACAAAAACAGACACATAGATCAATGGAACAGGATAGAAAGCCCAGAAATAGACTCTCAACTCTATGGTCAACTACTTGTTGACAAAGCAGGAAAGAATGTCCAATGGAAAAAGACAATTCTTCAACAAATAGTGTTGAGAAAATTGGACAGCCACATGTAGAAAAATGAAACTGGAACATTTTCTTACACCACACACAAAAATAGACTCAAAATGGATGAAAGACCTCAATGTGAGACAGGAAACCATCAAAATCCTTGAGCAGAACACAGGCAGCAAGTTTTCGACCTCTGCCTCAGCAACTTCTTCCTAGGAACATCACCAAAGGCAAGGGAAGCAAGGACAATAATGAACTATTGGGATTTCATCAAGATCAAAAGCTTTTGCACAGCAAAGGAAATAGTCAACAAAACCAAAAGACAACTGACAGAATGGGAGAAGATATTTGCAAATGACATATCAGATAAAGGGCTAGTGTCCAAAATCTATAAAATACTTAGCAAACTCAACAGCCAAAGAACAAATAACCCAATCAATAAATGGGCAGAGGACATGAACAGACATTTCTGCAAAGAGGACATCCAGATGGCCAACAGACACATTAAACAAATGCTCCACATCACTCAGCATCAGGGAAATACAAATCAAAACCATCGTGAAATAACACCTCACACCAGTCAGAATGGCTAAAATCAACAAGTCAGGAAATAACAGGTTTTGACAAGGATGCAGAGAAAGGGGAACCCTCCTACACTGTTGGTGGGAATGCAAGCTGGGCAGCCACTCTGGAAAACAGCATGGAGGTTCCTCAAAAAGTTGAAAATAGAGCTACCCTATGACCCAGCAATTGCACTACTGGGTATTTATCCTAAAGATACAAATGTAGTGATCCGAAGGGCTACATGCACCCAAATGTTTATAGCAGCAATGTCCACAACAGTCAAACTATGGGAAGAACCTAGATGTCCATCAACAGATGAATGGATAAAGAAGAGGTGATATATATACACAATGGAATACTATGCAGCCATCAAAAGCAATGAAATCTCGCCACTTGCAATGACATGGATGGAACTAGAGGGTATTATGCTTTGTGAAATAAGTCAATCAGAGAAACATAATTATCACATGATCTGATATGAGGAATTTGAGAGGGATGTGGAGGTTTGGGGGGTAGGGAAGGAAAAAGTGAAACAAGATGGGATCAGAAGGGAGACAAGCCATAATAGACTCTTAATCTCACAAAACAAACTGAGGGTTGCCTGGGGGAGAGGGGTATGGAGAGGGTGTTTAGGTTATGGACATTGGGGAGGGTATGTGCTGTAGTAAGTGCTGTGAAGTGTGTAAGCCTGACAATTCTCAGACCTGTACCCCTGGGGCAAATAATACATTATATGTTAATTTAAAAAAAAAAAAGAATTGAGGCAACTAAATGAAGTCCAGCAAGATAGTCTGCTAAGGTGCTATTTATTTAATTATGCCTCACAGAAATTGTCACCACGCAAGAGAATAATAGTGCTAAAAGCTAGCTTTTCATGAGTGTTTACTATGTGCCCAGGTTTTCTCTCATTTTTAATCCTAACACAAGTTCCAATAATATGGATACCATTATTAATCCTATTTTATAGATAAGAAAACTAAAGCACCAGGAGGTGTTTGGGCCTAGGCTCATATGGTTACTATGTCATAAGAATTCCAACAGAAAACAATGGCAACATTTGTTTATTAACACAGAGACTAATGGATGATGCATAGGGTCACCTCAAGGGCTACTGCATGTAGCTGGGGCTACTAGTCAGTGAACTGACACCACACAACAGAGGATATCACCAAGCCAGAATAGAGTCTCATCAATTAACAAGAACTGATTATGGGTTAAAACCACTTCCTTAGTAAGGGGCAACTATATATTGATATCTAAATCCACTAGATAGGGATTACAATAGATTGAATTTGAATTGAATTCAAATACAATACAATTGATTGAATTGAATAGTTAATTATTTATCATTGTCATTATGGACTGAGTTTTGTCAATCTCAAGAAATCCTGTCACTGTCTCCATACAACTCTCAGTTAAAAAAAAACCTCATTTATGTGTTTTAATATAGACTTCTGAATAGAGTAAGTCATACTATACTTTAGAGGGGCTAATTCAAATATACTTAATGAGACCAGTGTGTTCCCACTGCTGTCCTCGGTGCTGGAGATATAATAGTGAACAAAATAAGACCCTGACCTCAGGAAGTTCATAGTCTAGTGAAGGCAGAGACTTTATCCTGTTCACTAGTATGTTCTGAGTTTGAACAGTATATGACACAGTAGAGTAGGCACTCAATAAATATCTGTTGAGTAAATAAATGAATGTCTACTTGAATTAAGGAAATTAGGCATGACAGAAATTCATGTTAATTGTTATGTTTTCTTGCTTAAGTTATTAGGGGATTCCACTGAGGGGCATAGAAAATGCAACTGAGAGTGGGAAAGAACAAATATGGTTATGAGGAATGGCTTGCTAATGCACAAATGAAGAATGTACAGATAAAACAATGTGAAAAGACAACAGTTGTAGATATTGATTAAAGAGTGTAGGAGAAACTCAAAGAATTTAGAGAGGTCTTCATGTTTTCTGGGACTAGATTTCTCCAAGCAACACTGCCTGGAAGTGAGGCCCTTCTGATGAAGTCTCTAGGGTCTATCTAAGGGTTACTGAGTGTCTCACCTCTCCCTTCCGCACCCAAAAATAGCAGTGATGGTGCTCCACCCAGCAAACAGGAAGCAAATGCACAAGGGAAGACTGTAGTGTTACCAGGAAGGTGAAATGCAGGGTGACCATGTGTGAGGCTAAAGGGTTATATAAAAGATCATTGCAAAGTTCTGAACCTTATTAGTCAGGGCTGAATAAAGTCCATGAGCAAGTGACTGTTCTAGAAACTGATGATAAGTGGTGAATAAAATAAGATCCCTGTTCTCCACAGACTGCTTTTTTTTTTAATGGAGAAAGAAGAACCATGCATATATTAGCAAATAATTGCAGATAGAGATATTGGGCTGTAAGAACAATAAAGTTGATATTAATTAGAGAGGGCCTAGTTACTTTAAATAGGGAGCTTAAATCAGGCTTCTTGGAGAAGAATATGTTTTAATTGACACTTGAATAGTGAGAAAGCCATGAGAAACTGCAAAGGAAGAACATTCTATGCAGAAGGAAAAGCAAGGGCAATGGCCCTCATACAGGAAATAGCCTGGCTTGTTCAGGAAACAGGAAAAAAAAAAGTCCATGTGGCTGGATTAAAGTTGAGAGTAAAGAAGGGTTTAGGGAAGGAATGACATGGAATAAATTTTGGGATTGGGAAACAGCCAAATTCTGTAGACCAAATGGGTTCAAAAAATGGCTTTCAATTTGATATAAGTCATTGGGTTGCTTTATGCATACCATGGTCAGCTTCTTAAGTTAAAGACATCACAGGAGAATCTGAACACTTTCCTAGAGAAGACAATGTGGGGTCTGAGCAGATCTGTTGTGATGAGAATAGAGGATGAAGCAGAAGACTTGGCCCTAACCCTTCAGGGTGAGGACTGCTGCAACCAACACAAGCAACCAACATGATCACAGTAGACATAAATTCTATTTGTGTTTTTCTCAGTGTGTTGATATTTAACCAACATTACAATTAAAGACATGGTAATAACCTTGTATTTAGCTACAATACCCCAGGCTCTCAAACCTTGTCTACTACCTATTCTTGCAAAGAGTCTGAAGGAAATACACACTCAAGGCTGGCAAACATCGTGACTACTTGGAGGCTTTGTTGACAATACCTGGTGTGACAGCCTAAGGACTTAGACTCAATCACATGAAGAAACCATATTACTTACATGCCTGAACTGAGCCTGCATCTAAGATCAAAGCTGGCTGAAAGGCTCCCACTTCCCTCATCCCATTTAAGCTCGCACCCAAGCTTTGACTCTTGTTACTAAAATATAATATTTGCTGAATGATGAAACTGGGTCATGCTAATCACTTTACATGCATTATTTAATCTGATATTCAGTGAACTTACTAAGCAAACACACTTATCACAACCATTTTACTGATTAGAAAACTGTGACTTAAGAGAAGTAATTTTCCAGAGTTTTGTGACAGCGCTGGAATTAGACACTGTCTGTTTGATTCTTGAGTCCACTTTATTCAGCATTTGTACGCTACTGCCACTCTGTCACCATCATAGTTAAGAAAGCCAGTGATATGAAAAAGGAAATAGAGGCCAATAATTCCCTAGTTTCTGGGATAGAATTGGCAAATATTTAACTTGGTCAAGCTCACCCGTACAGTAAGTAGTGGAGCCAGGACTAGAACTCAGGATTCTATGGATATCACCCAAGAGCATGCTCCAGCCTCTTCTCATCTATGTGTAATTTATTGCTTCTGTCTGGAGGAAGATTCAGCTGAAGTCTCCCAGCTCTCCCTCGCCAGCAATCCTCTTCTTCATACTGCCCCCAAGACAAAGTGATGTGTTGGGTTCCAGTATGTGTGTCCAGCAGAAGAGTCATGAGCTGCAGTCTCTTCTCCTTGGTTGCACCAAGGAGAAAAGCCTGTGGTAAATAGATGAGGGTAGTTTCCTCTTGTCCATAGAAAGAAATTCTGACTTGTTTTATTGCCCAGACTTCCTTATCGGATTGGTAAGCAAAGATTTAGGAGAGGGCTTGGGTGAAAAGGAGACAGGAAGAAGGCCCCTCAATCTACTTTAAGGGTCTTAGATCATGGAAGACAAAATCTAGTATAGACAAAAAGGCACCTTTTATGTGGTTTAGCTTAGCTCATGATGGGTCTACTTTGGGATTTGGCACAAAAGTCTCATTTTTAAAGATGGTACCCATTTGCCTGAATTGTTACCTTAGCGCTCCATTGGCGAAAGTTGTTGTCATACAAGTTTTAGTTGTCTGGAGACCAAATATATTTTTTGGAGTTAGATCAAAACATAGACGTAATACTGCCTTAGATGTAACTTACATTTTGATTTTATAATTTTTCAATTACTTGGTTTCTTAAGACTCTTATTAAAGGACCCTATTGTGATAAAAATTGCTGAGCCTGTGAGGACTTACCTGTTCATCTAGGCAGCATAATAAACCAGTCAGGGCTGTGTTGGAATATTAACTTAAGGGGTTGTAAAATGAGAGCAGTACAGGGACCTTTGTATGGTTATGTTGAGCATTAGGATTTTTGAGACCAGTGCTCTAGAGGTGGTAATTTCCTCTGAGATAGGAAGAATTTGCAGCCTTTATGCCAGTGAGACCACAAAATGAAGGCTAATTGAACAGCTAGGCTTCAATTAAGATGTTTCACTCAGTCAAAGATGATGCACTGACTCCTATGCCATGTAATAGAGTTAAATGAGCACCAGTCAGCAACTCAATTATTCAACATATATTTATGAAGTGTTTATTGTTATTGTATGCTGGGCGCATGGATGAACAAAACACCATCCTTGCCCACAGTGTTCCTACACTCTAATGCATAATTACATACTTAGCCTTCTTGGAAATATTTAGTTGCTACGAGTGGCAGTTTGGTATAGTGGAAAGAATCTGGACTGGGTGGGACTGAAAACATCATTGTCTATTCCGAGTTCTGCTATCAGCTCTATGACCACAGATAAACAACCTAGTTTTTCATGACTCAATTCTTCTGTAAAAGGAAGGTGGCAGGATTCATTAGGCATCTGAATCTAAAAATCTAAAAGGCAAACTCATATTCGGAGGCTATTTTAGTTTGGATTTTCCAAAAATTCTGGAATAACTAGTGTGCTTAATAAATATTAAATAAAAATAAAGTCATCTTAATCCTCTTCTTCCTTTGCTCATAAATCCAGAGAATTTTTAAAGAACTCAAAACTTTTATGTATCATGCTAAGGGGAGAAGAATCAAAACAAACCATGAGTATAAGCATTAGATAAAAAGAACTTCCCTTAATCCTAAACTCTCTGAAATCCAAAACATGCAGGATGTGGTTTAAGGGTAACGTGCAAATACAACATTGTGATCTCAAGATTAAAAAAATAATAAGTGTGTGTTTGTCTTTGTTATCTGCCCTTGTAAAATATTTTGTTCTAAACTACAATAGTTATGCCAAAATAAAGTAGCATTTACCTTTAGGCCCAAACACCAACTTGTCTACTTACATTGATGTCAATTTAAAATAACAAGTCATCTAACTCCTTTCTGCTTATATGACTTTTTAAGCATTTTTAAGTCCATTGAAATGGTAAACATTTTTTTTTTAGATTTTATTTATTTGACAGAGATCACAAGTAGGCAGAGAGGCAGGCAGAGAGAAGGGGAAGCAGGCTCCCCACTGAGCAGAGAGCCCGATGCGGGGCTCGATCCCAGGACCCTGGGACCATGACCTGAGCCAAAGGCAGAGGCTCAACCTACTGAGCCACCCAGATGCCCCTGGTAAACATTTTTTTAAAGATTTTATTTATTTATTTGACAGACAGCGATCACAAGTAGGCAGAGAAGCAGGCAGAGAGAGAGAGAGAGAGAGAGAAGCAGGCTCCCCGCTGAGCAGAGAGCCTGATGCGGGGCTTGATCCCAGGACCCTGGGATCATGATCTGAGCCTAAGGAAGAGGTTTTATTTAACCCACTGAGCCACCCAGGTGCCCCAGAAGGCAAACATTTTTGACGGGCATAGCCATACAAGTACTTAATGCTATGTCTCTCTTTTTTTTTTTTTTTTAAGATTTTATTTATTTATTTGTCAGAGAGAGAGAGAGAGGATGCACACCAGGGGGAGCAGCAGAGGGAGGGGGAAAGCATATCCTCTGCTGAGCAGAGAGCCTGATGCAGAGCTCAATCCCAGGACCCTGGGATCATGACCTGAGCCCAAGGCAGACACTTACCCACTGAGCCACCCAGGTGGCCTTTAATGCTATATCTTATTAATTAATTGGAGAGTAGAACATAGCACACACTTATCTAGTTCAGGTTTCATATTTTGATTATGAGAAACATTAAAATGATGTGGATCACTCAAATCTGAAGTGGCAAATTTGTGCATTTTTCATGAAATATATACTTATTAACATCAATTAAAAAATAGATTAAGGCCTCTGCCTTAATGTCTCAGGGTCCTGGGATCGAGCCCCACATCAGGCTCTCTGCTCAGCAGCTAACCTGCTTCCTCCTTTCTCTCTGCCTGCCTCTCTGACTACTTGTAATCTCTATCAAATAAATAAAATTCTTAAAAAAAATAGATTAAGAAAATTAACATTTTCAGTTTTTCTGAGTTAAGCACCTAAAACCATCAAGCTTTTGCATAAAGGATTTCACAAAAGTTATCTCATTTGCAACTCACCACAGTACTATAAGGCAGTTTTGTCACCTGTACTGTGGGGACAAGGATAATAATTAGGATATATTAAGCTTTAAAGTGAGCTTGGTTTTTCCTTGCTGGGACCCTGATCATTCTTGAATGTTTCCCAGGGACTTCAAGGTTTCAGAAGCAAGGAAGGCAAATGAGTCACTCTAGTGGAGCAAAGGAGAGCAGAGGCTTTAGTTACTTGGAAACACATTCAGGGAGATTTTTAATATGGGACTTCCACAGAAATTATCTTTTAAAACCCATTATCCTCTTAGGAATTCTTTTTACTTTAAGAGCTTTTTTTTTTAAGATTTTACTTATTTATTTGAGAGAGAGAGACAGATAGAGTGAGAGAGCATAAGTGGGGTGAGGGGCAGAAGGAGAAGCAGATTCATTGCTGAGCAGGGAGCCCAAAGTGCGGCTCCATCCCAGGATCCAGTCCTGGGATGATGACCTGAGCTAAAGGCAGACGCTTAGACAACTGAGCCACCCAGGCACCCCCCTCTTGGGAATTCTTATCTGAGAATGTAATTTTAATATGATTATGAACAAGAATTTGGGTTTTATAAGGAATTTATTTACCTTTTACAGTAAGTTATCTTGTATTTTCTCGTTTTGCCCACAGTATAGCCTAATGGTAAATGCATGAAAGAAATTGCCATAGTGACAACTCTTTCTTTCCTTCCTTCCATCTTTCTTCTTTCTTTCTTTCTTTCTTTCTTTCTTTCTTCCTTCCTTCCTTCCTTCCTTCCTTCCTTCCTTCCTTTCTTTCTTTCTTTCTTTCTTTCTTTCTTTCTTTCTTTCTTTCTTTCTTTCTTTCTTTCTTTCTTTCTTCTTTCGCTCATGTGGAGCCCAGCATGAGGAGGCCTGAACTCATGGACCCGAACTCATGACCATGAGACCAAGACCTGAGCTGAGATCAACAGTCAGATGCTTAACAGACTGAACTGCCCAGGCGCCCCAGCATAGTGGCAATCCCGAAACTGAGGAATAGAGCACTGGTCTGTATGATGCAGACTGCCTAAAGTAATTTGCTAGTGAAGGCCTGAAGGGGTGGAGTGGGGGACAGATCTCCTGATTTTTTCAATTTCTTAAAATTTCCATTAGATCACACAACGTTGTATGCTTATATCTGGCCCTTGAATTTCCCAGGACAAGAGACAGTATTTTCTTCCCTGTGTTTGATGCAAGAAAAATGTGTCAAGCATTTTTGAAGACACTCTTTGCTGTTCATAAATCTTTATGATTTTCAGGTCTTACAATCAAGTCTTTAATCCATTTTGGGTTATATGTATATGTGTGTGTGATGTAAGATACAGTTTCTTCTTCTGCAATGTGGCTGTCCAATTTTCCCAATGCCATTTGTTGAAAAGATTGTCCTTTCCCCATCATCGATGTTATGGCTTAGAGCAACAGAATTTTATTCTCCCCCGTTCCACAGTCTGGAAATCCCAAATCAAGGTGTAGGCGGGTCTACACTTCCTCTGTAGGCTTTAGGCTAGGGAAAATCCATTCCTTGCCTCTCTAGCTTCTTCTGGTTGTGTTCCTTGGACTTCTGCCTCCATCTTCACATGGTCTTCATTGTGTGTCTCTTCTCCCTTTGTCTCTCTAACAACTGGGATGGCATTTAGGACCCAATTGGATAATTCAGGACAAGCTTTTAATTTCAATACCCTAATATAATTATATATATCAAACCTTTACAATACAAGGTGCTATTCATGAGTTCCAGGGCTTGGGATTTATTATCTTTGGGGGCCACCATCCGGCCCACACTGCAGTTGATTTCTGGGGTGCTGGTAATACACTACCTTTTGGGGGGGGGCGGATACCATACTCAGTTGTATTTAGTTTGTGAGATGTGTCTGACTCCAGACTGACTGAGACAGAAACTGCATTTTGACAAGACCTAAAGTGATTTATGTGTACACTGAAATTTGAGAAATACAACTCAAGAAGTATTTGAAGGTAACATAGTCATAACTCGAGCAGTTGGATGGGGTGAGCTCTGCTCCAGCTATATGTGAACTGTGATAAGGGGCTGGTCTGTGAACTGACCAACCAAGATTAATAATAATTTTAGTTCAATATAATGGGCATAAAATGGCTACACCCTCATTCTGAATATATGTGTCCCTTCCTCTGTCATAGTAATCCCAAATAGAGACCAGCCTGAGGAAGCTACTGAATTTTTGGGAGAAAAGTGGCACAGTCTGATTGGACACTCAGTGAAAATCCTTTTAGTCATAAAATTTGGAGCTTCCAACATCCTGTGGCCTCACATGAGGCATCGGCTCTTGCAGCCCCGATAGTGGTATAGTGACCTTAGCAACCATCCAATGTTTGGTGCTGGACACTCTCTCCTAAAGAGTTATGGTCTGGAGTAGTCCTCACAACAACCCATAAGGTAGGGAGGCACTTCACAGATGAGGAGACCAAGGTGCTCCTCGTGGTCCATGACACTTCTTTCTCAGTATGACTCTGACTCCCACAGCACCGTCCAGTGCCTTTAATCACAAGCAAGTCTTAGAAATACTCACTGGCTCATCCATTTGGTAAATATTTATTGAGGGCTATGTTATGTGAACAAACTGGGAATACACATCCACTTTGAGGAAAAGCAAAGGCAAAACAAAGCCAAAAACCCAAAAAGCTCTTCTTCAGATACACATACAGTTAGCAAAGAGCAACAGTTTCCCATCAGAAATGACTGAAGGGGTTTTACCCTTGTGCTTCTCTCTTCCTGTGAATCTAACCTGTGAGCTTATTACTTCCATTTGCTCTGTAATGTGCCACTGATTTGGGATGTTCTCTACTGGCTTCCATCTTTTACTCTATTCTGTGCCAAAAATTAATTCTTGATTTTACTGAGAAAAATGACATGGAGTTGTTTTGTGTATCATTGCAGCAGTCATGTCGAGTGCTGGGAGAGAACAAATGTTATTTCACCTCTACAAGGACGCTTTTCCCTTTGTTGGAATGGGCATATTCTACTAGACATTTAGTCTACTAGAGATCTAGTATAGATATTCTCTACAGGGTAGGTTCCACTGTGAACTTGTATTTGAAATTCCATATTCGTGAAATTATCTCCAATAATCATTCGTACTGTGGGGGAATCAGAATGAATATATGAAATATAGAGAAAAATCTCTAAGCATGCCTTTAATCAACAATGTCATATAATTCCTTAAGCTTATTAGAGCTATCAAGTGGTAACAAAATTGTCCCATTTATGTTTTGCCTCTTCTCCTGATTTCATAAAAGCTGTGTGGCACATGGTAGGTTCAGTAAAAGATATTTCTCTCCCCATTCATAGAATGGTTGATAATATAAAAGTAACAAAGAGGGACACCTGGGTGGCTTAGTTGGTTAAACATCTGCCTTTGGCTCCTGTCATGATCACAGACCCCTGGGATCAAGCCTGGCATGGGGGGGAGGTCCCTGCTCAGTGGGGGATCTGCTTCTCCCATTCTCTCTCCCTCTGCTTTCTCTCTGTCGAAGAAATAAAATCTTCTAAAAAAAAGGTATCAAAATCCTAGAGGAGAACATAGGCAGTAACCTCTTCAACATTGGCCACAGCAATTTCTTTCAAGATATGTCTCCAAAGGCAAAGGAGACAAAAGCAAAAAATAAACTTTTGGGACTTCATCAAGATCAAAAGCTTCTGAAGAGCAAAGGAAACAGTCAACAAAACAAAGAGGCAACCCAAGGAATGGGAGAAGATATTTGCAAATGACAGTAGAGACAAAAGGTTGATATCCAGGATCTATAAAGAACTCCTCAAACTCAACACACACAAAACAGATAATCACATCAAAAAATGGGCAGAAGATATGAACAGACACTTCTCCAATGAAGACATACAAATGGCTATCAGACACATGAAAAAATGTTCATCATCACTAGCCTTCAGGGAGATTCAAATCAAAACCACATTGAGATACCACCTCACACCAGTTAGAATGGCCAAAATCAGCAAGACAGGAAACAACGTGTGTTGGAGAGGATGTGG